>JASANC010000974.1:0-129527 GCA_030248135.1 Theristus sp. LFF4_11 | reverse complement strand
AAGGTTAGGTGCATTTTGTCGGCGTGCGTTTGTCGATTTCAAGCGGTTATCTAGAAAAAATAAAAGAATACGAACATTTTTCTAAAGAAGAAGAATGAAAACATTTTGTTTATGCGTTTGTGCGATCAAAAATTTATCTAAAAAATGCGATGGTGCCATAGAGCTGCCGTAGAGCTGAGCGCAAAGCTGGAGATTGCAAGATTGCGTCAAGCGTAGGCATGCCAGTGAGTGTGTATACAGTGATATTACACTGTGCGCGTTAGCGCGATGTTTTGTGCATGTTTTGCACATGGGTGCCAGTGAATGTGAGAGACTGCGTGTGTTAATGCGAAAGTGCGTTTTAATGCGGGAGTGCGTGTGGTACATTAGATGGTGTGTTTGCGAGTGTGGTACATTAGATGGTGTGTTTGCGAGTGTGGTACATTAGATGGTGTGTTTGCGACGAGACTGTCCCATGCGAGACTGTCGGGGATGTTACAATTTCTTGGTTTATTCAGGCGCTGTGTTGATTTCTTGATACTTCAACTTTTACTTGAAACTTCAACTTGACACTGACTAAAAAAACAGACAAGAGCACAAGCAAAGCATGAGCAACAATATTGTCCGAAGACAGAACATATCACTTCAACCAGCACACAGCAACATAAATGTAACACGCGTGCCAAAGCACGCCAAATGCACGTGCACATACGTGGGGTTCAGCACAAGTCAATTTTGAATTACCAGGATTAGGAACAGTCAAGTGTGTTATTAACGGGCACAGCATAAAAACTAGCATTGATATAATAAACCCGCACACCAGGGAAGTTCAATACTGGCAGGAAACAGAGAACAACAATTTTACAATTTTATATTTTTTATCAAATATATATGTTGTTTGTTGCCGTGCCGTGCTGCTGCTGGTCAGTGTTCTATCAAGCCGCTGAGAGAATCTGATAGAATAAGTTCACAGACCAGATGCAAAGAATTTTCAGGATAAAGTCACAACATTTGTGCTGAAGAAGAATTGCGACAAATCAGCTAAAAATGTCAGTATAAAGGACACCCGAACAAACAAAAGTCGTTGCAGTTTGCAGTTTCATGCAGTCACAGTCCATACACTTTGAAAAATTCTTTATTTTTGCAGAAAAAGAAAGATCAAATAAGGAAGATCACGAATCGGATGTTCGCTGGCCGGCTAATGCCTTTTCAGCAATTCAAAGCCGTAATGGCGTCTCCAAAGTACAAGAAGTTCGACGACTCAGTCGCAAGACAGCTACGAGTCGTGGCTGCAAGATCGGCCAGCGTCATCTGTGTCAGAAACCCCGCAGTCACACGGCGACGCAATTCTGTTCAAGATGGACGAAATCAAGGGCAAAGTTGTCCAAGTCATCCTTCTTTTCGTAGATCCAGCCCCGAAGTGTGTCAGGAGGCCAACATGCCACTACCACACATCCGGTCAGAAACGCGCCAAACGCAGCTCAACATCATTACAACTTGAGAACATGAAGCACGAACCGCTGAAAAACTGGAAAAGCAAAAGAAAATGCGTGATTAGGACAAAAAACCAAAATTTTTCATTTCGAATCAATTTTTTATGACATTTCATGTTATGTGCAAATGTTATATTTTTATGTGTTGAATGTTTTGTGTGTACCTTTTTTATTTTTCGAATGTTATATATCATTCTTATGTTAAATACCGGTACCAGGGTGTCTATTCAATGTTTCGTTCGCACATTGTCAATAATAAAGTCCAGTATGGCCGAATAAATAGAACAGTCCATCAAGGCGGGATCAGTCGCAGACTAGGAATTGCCTTTTTCTAGAATGCCAAGATAATTCCTAATATAGTGTGCAAGTGCGAAAGAATGAACAGAATAGCACGAAAGAATCAATCAGCTTGAAAAAAACACGTCAAAATTGACACACAATTGGGTTTCTTAACGTCTTTTCTCTTTCATTCATATTTCGCGCGCCCCTTGCACCCTGAAAAAAAAGCTGCCATGTTAAATTGGCCATTCCGGATGTTCACTAGGTTGCACAAGTATGTTGCTGATAAAAGTTCAGTAGTTGCTTAAAATCAAGTATAAAGGCGTATGTTACCTAAAATTGACGAAATTTTCAAGAATTTCAAGCGAAAATGGTCAATTTTGGTTAAAAATTCATTCATTTTGTGTCTTCGAAGACAAAATTTTTTTATATGGATAGCTGGCTGGGAAATTTTTTAGATATATATAACAGCTGAGATAGATCGTCATTTTTGTTTTTTATTATTTTTTAATTTTGAAAATTAAAGTTGGGCTAAATCAATCAGCAGGGGGAGTCAGTTTTTTAGATTTTTTTTATCGGGATTTAGTCGGGATTTTTTTAAATTAATTTTTTTATTAATTAAAAAAACGAATTTAGGCCATCAAAATTGTACTTTTATCTGAAAATGCGTTTAAGACTTTCCACAGAAAGTGTCATCATTCTTTTTTGCCCAGAGTTTTGTGTAGTTTTGTCAAAATTTTTTTGTGACAATTTGTACTTTCAGGTCAAAGATCGACTTGCAAAGTCCAGATATCGACAGAAGCTTCTGCAATTGGTTTCATGAGCTCTTTAGTGGACTAAAAAGCAGTACTTTGGTTTTACCCTTCAAATTGGAGGAAACAAACCGACTTGTCAACTTTTGATTGTTGCCGATTTGTCGACTTGAAGAAGCGCGGCGTTGCCCATCAACAACAACGTGAACCGGAGCGTTTTCTATCTGAATTATTCAAGAAAGTATTATGGAACACAGAAAAATCATTTGGAACGAGTACCACGACTTGGGTTTGGATCCACATGCTGCAAAAGGTAGGTCCAAATTGACGTCGGAGGCTAATTGTCACAAAAGTTTTTGTCAATTTTAAAAGCCAAAACAGCTGTATTTGGTTTTTAAAGTGCAATATTCGAACTCAGGCTGAGGCGTCAGAATTTTGAGATTTTTTTAATTTAAAAAATTTTGGATTTTCACTTTTTTCGAACTGTAGTCCCCAGTCCGAAGTAGAGTTGGCACAGGAAATAAACCGGTTTCTTTTCCGTTTTAAAACCGGTTTTTTTCAGTTTTTTTTTCTTGAAAAAATAAAGAACCGGTTTTTTACCTTAAAAATTTTTAAACTTCATGGTCAAAAATCACAATTCTTCGTTTGATTGATAAAATGTAAAATTATATTTTTGAAAAAACGGTGCAGTGAACTGTGTCGAACTGAACTGGTGAAGCGTCATTTTGCAGAAGCTTTTATGGCAAGGGTCAAGTGAAATACGATGAAGACAAGGTGACTGCTAAACTAAGTGCATATGCAGACTGACTGACGATGTTGTCGATTTGCAAAGGGTAACTGATGAAATGTTATTTTTCGAACGCAATCCGCCACCGGTTTCACTTTGCAGTTCTGCAAATCTCGCCCCCCAAATCGGGGTCAGCTATCCGGTCTCCTGCAACTAGAGATGTAAGGGTCAAAAAAAATTTTTTTGAATTTTTTTTAAAAAAAAAAGTAAAAAAAATGAGCATTTTTTTATTTATTTTTTTTTATTAAAAATTTTTGAAATTTTTTCTTTAATGTGCCCTGAAAATGCCGTTTTTAGCATAATTTTTCGAAAGTTCAACAAAAATTTTCTTTGACTTTACCTTGTCACTTAGTCTTCAACGCTGCAGGTGGTATTCTGGATTGATTTATCGACTGTTTTTAGCCTTGGTGAGTGATGATCGACTCGCGCATTGAAGTACTTGAGCGTCGCAAAGGCTAGTTCAACAAATTCCGATGCCGCTAAGGTGAGATAGAAGCAGAGAACTCACATTTACGCATCGTTTTTCAGGATCTCGAAAGGTTGAAATTGCACTGTCTGCCACTGCAAGAGTAACTTCGTTGGTTGCTCGTTGCTGTTTCGCCTCGTGTCGTCAGCATGATCACACCGGTTTGTTGTTGAACTTGTTTCCGTGTTATTTGAGGTGAATTGAGAGGCAAAACACGAGACGTGATGTCGTCGGTGGGAAAATGGGGTCGCCGAAACCAAGTCTGAAATTTTCACCCTCCTCCCATATGAGTGGCCGGGGGTCATATGGTAAGTCGGTGGCTCCTCAGATGGCGATATTCGGACTCCTGAAAAATTCTGAACAACTTTCATTTGTAAAAAAAAAATTAAAAAAATTTTTTTTTTAAAAAGAAAAAAAATAGAAAATTTTTTTCTTGACATCTCTACCTGCAACCGTCCCTCCCCGCTCCCCACACCTACATAATCACTGCCCAGTCTTTGTTTTCAATTTATTGAACGTGCTGCCCTGGAAACCAATAAAAGCGAAATTGGTTTGATTTGAAACAAAAAATTGGGTAGCATTGGGTGGCAAAAATAGCAAATTGAGTCGGTTGTATGCCCGAAAACAGCATTTTACGCTGCTCAAAGTCACAAGTTTTGATGTATTTCCTATTTTGAGTTCGAGATGCCAAGTTCTGGAAGGTTTAGGAGCTGGGAAGCATTCGGTTTTTTATGGTTTTAAAACGGTTTTAAAACGGAAAAGAAACCGTTTTTTTCCTGGCAATATAAAAAACCGGTTTTTTACCAACTCTAGTCCGAAGAACCACATTTGACATGTTCGTGAACTTCGAACTGCAGAACCACGTTCGAATTTTGAACCGCGCTGACGCGCGGAATTCGAATATTGCACTTTCAAAACTAAATAAGGCTATTTTGGTTTTTAAAATTGACAAAAACTTTCATGAAAATTATCCTCTGACGTCAATTTGGACTCATCTTTTGCAGCATGTGGATCCAAAACCAAGTCGTGTTTCTCGTTCCAAATAATGTTTCTGTGTTCCGTTGTACTTTAGATAGAAAACGCCAGGTTTTTTTGCAGAAAAACGTCGGTTTTTTTAATTTTGAAGCGTTTGCAGAAATTTTTCACCAGATTTCATTCATTCATTCATTCATTTCTACAAATTGCAAAAACAGATTTGCATGGAAGAGGTTTCACATCAACATGGAAGAAATTTCGAATAGTTTTTGTCATAAACAGCTGTTTCGACGGTTGCTGCAGCGCAATGATTGGCGTTTTCTTTTGCCTTCATGAATAAAATCGGAGTATTTCGAATTCGAAAAAAAATAAAACAGAATCAGATCAAATCGAGTTATTGTTTGCTGTTAGGTTTTCTGTTTGGAATTAGAATGATGTGATCCATCATTTGATGCGAGCGTTGTGAGCATTTTTCGTTTGCTTGTGTTGTGGTTTACTGATAATATATACGGTTTATATATAATTACTGATAATATATAATATATACGTGTACATGTCAACGACGTGCTGCTTCGACTGAGTACGCTAAACAGATTTCTGCAGAAACGTGGTCTGCACCCGTTTGATGCCAGGCGAGCAGCACTTCGGTTTCGTGATGAACTGCGTGAGCTGTACCACCTGACTGAGCAGCAGCTGCTGAAGACGCCGTCAGTTGTTGAGCTGGAGAAAATTCAGCGCTGGTATAATTGTGCCGCACAATAACAAATTAAGAAGAGCAAAAGACACGACAGAAGAAAAATAAAACGTTGGCGGAGGTGTGCAAGTTTGTCGTCGAGATTATCGAGAATCTCAGCAACCAATTCGAAGACGAGCACAGCGTTCTCAAGGCTGCCGTCTGAGATGGATGGATCTGAGCAGCTGCTGGCGTGCGGTAATACTGATCTGCTGTATCTGCACCAGTTTTACTCATCAAGTTTGCCGGACAAGGGCAGTATCGCTGACGATTGGAAACGATTCCAATGCGAGCGAATTCAATTCCCTGGTCCGGGTGCAACTACAGACAACAACGTGCAGTATCTGGATGAAAACAAAGATGCGGTTAAACGATGAAATTGGCAATTGCAACTCTGAGCATGGTTGTGAAATGATGCTCAGAATAAAAAATGACACTAAACATGCACAAAAACCATTTACGTCAAGTTTCGAAATTTGCAGAAACCAATTTTTTTTTATTTGCAAAACCAAACCAAACCAAATTGATTGCAGAGCCAACTTTTTTTTAAAAAACCTAGGAAAACGCACCGGTTCACGTTGTTGTTGATGGACAATGCCGCGCTTCTTCGAGACGACAAATCGGCAACATCCAAGAGTTGACAAGCAGTTTTCTTTACATTTGAAGCGTAAAAACAAGGTATTGTGAATTTATTCAAACGTGTCCGGACTAAAATGACGTCATTTGCTTTAAAAACGCCCATTTGTCAAAGTACGGGCACTAAAATCTGTTTGGTGTGACTGATTCGACATTCACCATTTGTTTACGGGAAGAAATCGGCTAAACGGAAAGTCTGGTTTGCTGTGAACGACAAGCGCATGTTTGGCGGCACATGACGTCATTTCAGTGGGACACGTTTGAAAAAATAAGTCATAACTTACTGCTTTTTAGTCTATTAACAAAATCATGAAACCATCTGCAGAAGCTTGTGTCGGTATCTGTACTTTGCTCGTCGATCTTTGACCTGAAAGTAGAAATCGTCAAAAACATCTGCCAAAAACGAAACTGAGCAAAAAACCTTAAAGTCACTTTCTGTGGAAAGTGTCTTAAACGCATTTTCAGATGAAAGTACAATTTTAATGGCCAAAATTCGTTTTTAATTATTAAAAAATCCCGATTAAAACCCCTAAACGCAAAACGTGTACCAGATTTCGCGATCACGGTGCGGGCAACTGACAGACCCAAGTTTAACACATTAGTTTAGTGTGACACGCAAGTTTTTATATGTGGCCATTACGAATAGGGTTGGCAAAATACCGTTTTTTCCAAATCGTGGTAAAAAAAACCCTGTATTTTTACCGGTAAAATTACGGTAATTTTACCGGAAAAAAACGAAAGCCAAAAAGTTGTAAAAACCCACATATTTTTTGCAGCCGACTTTCAACTTGAACCAGGACTTGTGAAAACAACTTTCAGAATGCTTTGTTCGAAATATCGTGCACCAACAAAGAAAATAAATTATGTTTGGGCTTGAAAACCCAAAAGGTCAGCAATAAACGAACATTATCTTTTGCTCAATAATTTATTGTCCACCAATTACATAGGAAAAAAACACAGCGTTTTCACCGGACAGTCTTTGGTCACAATAGACAAACACAATTTGCTGCAATAACGCAGTTAAACCGAATACGTTCAGTCAGTTCAGATCAAAAAGAAAACAAATCAGTAATTGTGTAAGAAAGACAATGTTGGGCGACATTTGGAATTTTTGATATTTTCAGCTCAGCTCGGCAGCTCCAGCCGATTCTTGCACATCGCTTAACAGTTCTTTCAAACATCAGTGTCAATTTCGTCATCATATTTTTCTTGGTCACAGATTTTCTCATTTTCTCATCAAAAATGATATAAAAACTCAGGGTCCGAAATTGAAAAAAAACCGGAAAAATACGAAAAAACCGGAAAAATACAGAAACGGTCTTTTTCCCGTTTTTTTCAAGGCACCAATTTTTGCCCTGGTAAAAAAACGCGTATAAATACGTGTTTTTTTACCGGTAAAAAACCGGTATTTTTACCATGCCAACCCTAATTACGAATACGTTAAGTTTTGCTGATTTCAAATTGCCGCGCAGCCAAGAAACATTTTCTCTATCTGTGCGTGCAAACGCATATTGGGTCACGTTTAATGAGAAAGATAATATCTGAAAAACGGTCTTGTGGTGTGGTATTGATAGGGTTAGGGGCTTTGAAAAAAAAAAAAATTTTATTTTTTTTTCGTTTTTTTTTAAAAAAAAAAATTTGGATTTTTTTTTTCAAACTTAAAAAAAAAATTTGAAAATTTTTTCTTCTACTTTGCTCTGAAAATTCGATTTATGGCATAATTTTTTGAAAGTTCAAACCAAATTTTCTTCCCAACTTCTTTGTGTGCTTAGGTAAATGTCATTATTTGGTCATTTTGACCGACGTACTCCATGTTTTTCGATTTGGATGACTTCTAGAGTCAATTTTTAGCGTTGAAATGACTTAACTGAATTGAAATATCGTTTCAGAAATCGTTTTCTTGCAACTTAGAACATGTTTTTCAGTCGGTAGGCCATGAGATGAACATGATATCTTGTTGATTGGCGTATGTTATAGGTCTACAATGGAGTTGTGCGATATATTGTTAAACAATTTGAGCGGAGATGTTGGTTAATACCACATCACACGACCGTTTTTCAGATACCCGATAACATGGCCACATGTTAAAACTTGCGTGCTGAGCTAAACTAACGTGTTAAACTTGCGTCTGTCAGTTGCCCGCAACGTGATCGCGAAATCATGGTACGTGTTTTCGATACGATGATTTGAAGAGTGGGCTCTCGCCATGTGGCAGATAGCATGGCTGGTTGAACCTGAAAGTAAGTGTCTTGGGGGGGGGGGGGCGACCGGGTCGACAGGGGTTGCCGACTTAGCTACAGCAAACAGGAATTTTTGAACACAGTCAAATTTTGGTAATTTTCTAAAGAGGAACCACTAAGAACGGTTCAATATTCAAGTACACGTGAAAAATTGCCCTGTTTTACTGTTGAAAATGCAACTTTCCCTCTATGAAATGGACATAATTTCAATAAAACACGATTTTCGCTCTTATAGTTTCCCGGATCGTTCTGAAAATAGTCTAGATGAACTCAGCTCGACGAGACGCTTCGAACGAACCTAACTTATAAAAAAAAATTTTTTTTTTTTTTTTAAATTTTTTTTTAATTTAAAAAAAAAATCCGGATTTTTTTTTTCCCCTAACCCTAGGTATTGACCAACACCTCAGTTCCAATTGTTTGACGTTATATCGCGCGACTCCATTGTGCACCCATTATACCCATACAACACACACACACACACACTGAATCATAATTTCTTAAACTCAGACTGAAAAACATTTTGTAAGTTGCAACACAGCAATTTCTTAAGTTTAAATTCTTAAATTCAGTTAAGTAATTTCAACGCTAAAAATTGACCCTAGAAGTCATCCAAATCGAAAAACGAGTACGTCGGTCAAAATGACCAAATAATGACAATTAGCTTAGCATACAAGGAAGTTTGGGAGAAAATTTGGTTTGAACTTTCAAAAAAAGTATGTCAAAAATCGAATTTTCAGAGCAAAGTAGGAGATTTTTTCAAGTTTAAAAACAAAGACCGAATTTAAACTTTAAAACAAAAAAATTTCAACCCCCCTACTTCGACCCCGCAGACCTAGAGATGTAAGGGTCAAAAAAAAATTTTTTTTTTTTAATTTTTTTTTTAAAAAAAAAAGTAAAAAAAAAATGAGCATTTTTTTTTTTATTTTTTTTATTAAAAATTTTTGAAATTTTTTCTTTAATGTGCCCTGAAAATGCCGTTTTTGGCATAATTTTTCGAAAGTTCAACAAAAATTTTCTTTGACTTTACCTTGTCACTTAGTCTTCAACGCTGCAGGTGGTATTCTGGATTGATTTATCGACTGTTTTCAGCCTTGGTGAGTGATGATCGACTCGCGCATTGAAGTACTTGAGCGTCGCAAAGGCTAGTTCAACAAATTCCGATGTCGCTAAGGTGAGATAGAAGCAGAGAACTCACATTTACGCATCGTTTTTCAGGATCTCGAAAGGTGGAAATTGCACTGTCTGCCACTGCAAGCGTAACTTCGTTGGTTGCTCGTTGCTGTTTCGCCTCGTGTCGTCAGCGTGATCACACCGGTTTGTTGTGGAACTTGTTTCCATGTTATTTGAGGTGAATTGAGAGGCAAAACACGAGACGTGATGTCGTCGGTGGGAAAATGGGGTCGCCGAAACCAAGTCTGAAATTTTCACCCTCCTCCCATATGAGTGGGGGTCATATGGTAAGTCGGTGGCTCCTCAGATGGTGATATTCGGACTCCCTGAAAAATTCTGAACAACTTTCATTTTAAAAAAAAAAATTTAAAAAAAAAAATTTTTTTTTTTAAAAAAAGAAAAAAAATAGAAAATTTTTTTTTTCTTGACATCTCTACGCAGACCCCCTCCCAATCCCCAAAGAACCAGACTGTCGCTGTTGCCCATTTGTTGCATTGCGAGACAGTGCATTTTGCAAAATACTGATTGGACTGCTTGCTGCAGCTGTATAGTTTGTTTGCAGTTTCACCGTGTGTTTCCAGCCACCCCAGGCCAACGCGCAAGCGCTGTGTTTCTGTGTTTGCATATGAAACGCACATTGACTGGAAGTCGATTTGTAGTCGACTGAGCGGTTTGCGTTTTGACGTTTTTGGCCAGTAGTTTGTTTGTGTTGTTGCTCTGTTTATGACGGGTTTGCAATAATGAAGTATGTTTCAACGTTTAATGCTGATTATCATCATTAAATACACACAGAGAGAACTGCGACACAAGATAGATGACGCCAGCATCGTAGTTGCAAGGTGTTCTGTTTCTGTCCAAGCGTGTGGAAACGACTGTCTGTTTGTGTAATCTTCACACAGTTCGCAATTTGACGGGATCATTTTTTTCATGGTTCGTTAAGTTACGTCTTCTATGGTTGGCTTGCTTGTTTGCCTATGCAGTTGGCTAGTTGGCACAACTGGCAATCCTATCAAATATACCAGAACGAAAGCGCGCATTTTTTGGCCGATGGCATCACGCCATCGTGGACAGCAAGTGTTTCGCAATGTCGCTCGCTCCTCTGGAGTCTGGACTCATCACAATTGAAAAAGAACAACTGCGCCTCTCTGTTCAGTTCCACTGTTTTTTTCTCTCTGCCCCTCTCCCTCCCCTGCCCGTTCCAGTTTTGAGTATCACTCAGTGTGGCTGCTCGGTTTTTCCCTTTCTCGTCATGTTTCCGGCTTTCCAGAAACGATACGTGATCGAAAGACGCGTGTTTTTTGTTGTCTGGCTCCGCTCGCTTTTATGGGTGTGCGCGCGGTTTTTTCTTGTTGCTTTGGTGTTTATAAAAAAAAGCGAGATCCACCGCCGAACGAACGACCTGTGTGGACAAAAACCCAGACAGACAAAGCTGGGGTTTTTGCGTTTGCAGTTTTTTTTAATTTTGTGGCTGGCATGTCTGACTGGTCGCATGCTGGATTGGTTTTGTCCTGCGTTTTTTTTTCTTGATATGTGTGGTTGAGCTCGTTTTTCAGCTTTTTCATTCAGTTGTTCCATCTTTTTCTGTGGTGTTACGCTCTGATAACGTTCTTCCAATATAACTTAACTTACCCCATGTCCCCATCCCGCCCAAAGTTCCGTCAATCAGTTGGGTTGTGTGTCTCATTTCATGCAGACCACAGAGACAGGTGGTTTTTTTCATAATTTTAGTTGTTTTAGGATCAGTTTAACAATCGGTTCATCTCGTTTTCAGTGACTGTGTTTTTCTGCGTTCGATATCAGTAAATCGCCAAGCGCAACTATCCGAAATCGGTGAATTACGCAACTTTTACGATCGTAAATCTATCCGCTGTCGGCATGCTCCGCGACGCGCACGCGCACACACCATAAATTAATCCACATGGGTGTGTCGTGTGTAGGGTTGGCACAGGAAAAAAAACGGTTTCTTTTCCGTTTTAAAACCGGTTTTTTTTCAGTTTTTTTTCTTGAAAAAATAAAGAACCGGTTTTTTACCTTAAAAATTTTCTAACTTCGTGGTCAAAAATCACAACTCTTCGTTTGATTGATAAAATGTAAAGTTATATTTTTGAAAAAACGGTGCAGTGAACTGTGTCAAACTGAACTGGTGAAGCATCATTTTGCAGAAGCTTTTGTGTCAAGGGTCAAGTGAAATACAATGAAGACAAGGTGATGCTAAACTAAGTGCATATGCAGACTGACTGACGATGTTGTCGATTTGCAAAGGGTAACTGATGAAATGTTATTTTTCAAACGCAATCCGCCACCGGTTTCACTTTGCAGTTCTGGAAATCTCGCCCCCTAATCGGGGTCAGCTATCCGGTCTCCTTGCAACCGTCCCTCCCCGCTCCCCACACCTACACAGTCACTGCCCAGTCTTTGTTGGGTCGGTTGTATGCCCGAAAACAGCATTTTACGCTGCTCAAAATCACAAATTTTGATGTACCGTATTACCTCTATTAAACCCCCCCCAAAATTAAACCCCCCCCCCCCAAAAATAAACCCCCACCCCCTCGACAAGTTTCCAAATAATCCCCCCCCCAAAAATAAACCCCCATGGGGGTTTATTAGAAACCTGTTTGAAACACATACCTAGCGAATTCAGTGGCTGAATGCAGTGACATTGGTGAAATTGTGCTACCAAAGGCCCCAAAGGGATGAGTTGGCGGTAATTTCATTACAAAAGGCTGTTACCAAAGGAAATCTCTGTGAAAAGTAGAAGTTTCTGCGACTTCCTTCCTGCCATGGAAGGTATTTTTGCCATTTTGCCCACCCCTAAAAATGGTTTCCAAATAAACCCCCCCCCAAAAATAATCCCCCCCCAAAAATAAACCCCCACCCCCAGAAGTCGCTGAAGAAATAAACCCCCATGGGGGTTTAATAGAGGTAATACGGTATTTCCTATTTTGAGTTCAAGATGGCAAGTTGTGAAAAGTTTGGGAGCTGGGAAGCATTCGGTTTTTATGGTTTTAAAACGGTTTTAAAACGGAAAAGAAACCGGTTTTTTTCCTGGCAATATAAAAAACCGGTTTTTTACCAACTCTAGGTGTGTGCTGTTGTAAAACGAATGATTTCGTCATATACGCACCGAACTAATTTTTGATTTGCGATTGTTCGCAATTGATTTGGCTGTTCGTTGGCATTGGTGGCAAGGCAACTACTGTAGTAACTGTGTGTGATCGTTTTGTCGCGGTGCAAATTATGATGTTACGCGTTTTTGTGTTTGTTGAAAATTCTATTATTAGCTCTGAACCACGCGAACACCAACGATGATGAAATGACATGACACGTCATCATCGGAGTACATGCAAAAATATACAAGCGAAACACCCGTCCATCACCCAACCAGTTAGTGCCAGTCTGAGACCAACAACCCCACCGAACACAGACATTTTTGCCTTTTTTTCTGTTGCTTGCTGACTGACTGACGGCGCAGATAGGGTTAGGGGAAAAAAATCCGGATTTTTTTTTAATTAAAAAAATTTTTTTTACAAGTTAGGTTCGTTCGAAGCGTCTCGTCGAGCTGAGTTCATCTAGACTATTTTCAGAACGATCCGGGAAACTATAAGAGCGAAAATCGTGTTTTATTGAAATTATGTCCATTTCATAGAGGGAAAGCTGCATTTTCAACAGTAAAACAGGGCAATTTTTCACGTGTACTTGAATATTGAACCGTTCTTAGTGGTTCCTCTTTAGAAAATTACCAAAATTTGACTGTGTTCAAAAATTCCTGTTTGCTGTGGCTAAGTCGGCAACCCCTGCCGACCCGGTCCCCCCCCCCAAGACACTTACTTTCAGGTTCAACCAGCTATGCTATCTGCCACATGGCGAGAGCCCACTCTTCAAATCATCGTATCGAAAACACGTACCATGATTTCGCGATCACGTTGCGGGCAACTGACAGACGCAAGTTTAACACGTTAGTTTAGCTCAGCACGCAAGTTTTAACATGTGGCCATGTTATCGGGTATCTGAAAAACGGTCGTGTGATGTGGTATTAACCAACATCTCCGCTCAAATTGTTTAACAATACATCGCACAACTCCATTGTAGACCTATAACATACGCCAATCAACAAGATATCATGTTCATCTCATGGCCTACCGACTGAAAAACATGTTCTAAGTTGCAAGAAAACGATTTCTGAAACGATATTTCAATTCAGTTAAGTCATTTCAACGCTAAAAATTGACTCTAGAAGTCATCCAAATCGAAAAACATGGAGTACGTCGGTCAAAATGACCAAATAATGACATTTACCTAAGCACACAAAGAAGTTGGGAAGAAAATTTGGTTTGAACTTTCAAAAAATTATGCCATAAATCAAATTTTCAGAGCAAAGTAAAAGAAAAATTTTTCAAATTTTTTTTTAAGTTTGAAAAAAAAATCCAAATTTAAAAAAAAAACGAAAAAAAAAATTTTTCAAAGCCCCTAACCCTAGGCGCAGAGGCCAGGCCCAGGCCGGAGCGTATTGGCAACGCGCGCTCTGCGCTCTTCTCTCAGTCGTCCCGGCCCGGCCGGGCAGACAGCCACTCTCTCTCTCTCTCTCTGCGGAACAGAACTGAACGCAACAACTGTACTACTGCAGACTGCTGCTATCCCACGCCAGCCGCTCTGTGTGTTTGTGTGTGTGTCTGAAATTGACTGCTGCTGCTGTTGTTTGTTGTGCGTGCGCTTGCTTTCGTTTTTCGCGTTTTTTTCTGCTCTCGCTCGCTCACGTGTTTTCGTGCGCGTGCGTTTTTGCGCTCGCGCACTCGGGTCGCTGCCAAAAAAAGCAGCGCATACGGCGTTCTTCAGCGCCTTTTTTCATTTTGCTGTCTGTCTTTCTCTCCCCTCCTTTCTCTGCCCTTTGCCATTTTATTCTCCACCGCCGCCGCTTTTTTTCGAATGGCGCCAGGGTTTCAGCAAGGCAGCGTTTTTTTCATGTACTTGTTTCAAATTTTCAAAAGAGCGGCGTTCTGTTGTTGATATTTAGTTGGCTGGAATTTTCCGTTATTACGTTTTTTGTGTCGTGTTGCGTTGCTTTGTCAGTATTTGTTTGTTTTTGATCTTGCGCGAGTCTGTTTTTAGTGATAGACAGGTTTGGCTTTTCGAATGTTGCATTTTTGCGATTTAGGTTTTCACCTGTTTTGAAATCACTTTTTTAATGAAACTCCTGTGGCCAGTTTTATAAAAGCTTTAGGTTAAATTAGATCCACCATGTGGTCGTGCGATATAACGTCAAATCACACGACCATTTTTTCTAATAGTTGATAACTTCATGACCTGACCACACAACTGAAACTTCATTGCTGTGTGTTCGCACCTGACGTACGTCTGGTATCAACGGGCTTTAGTGAACTTTTGTATGTCAGTTACCCGCACCGTGATCTTGAAATCTGGTGTACGTGTTTTCAATACGTTTCCAGACATGCTCGTTTTGAAGAGCAGGCGCTCATTAGGCATTACTGGAACTGCCAAGTTTTATAAAACTTGCCTCTGATCTATCTTGCACGATGCTATTTTCGGTCTCTGGCAAAGGTGAAGTTTCGATGGAACCGGTTATTTCCACGTTCCATTCTTGTGTTTGATTTTTGTTTTTCAATATCAAAATAGTTTCTCCACCCGTTGCTTGTGCTGTCAACACAGAGCCTGCCGCCCCTATTTTCCACTTGCCTAATTTATCATTATTTGGGCCAAACGCAAAACCGTGAGAGAAGCGGTGGAAACCAGTTTCATTTGCGTCAGGGTCCGCACGTACGTGTCGTGTGTGTTGGGGTTGTCGAGTCCGTGTACTGACACAGTAGTTTCATCATGGTCTCCCGCTTATCTGGCGATTTGCTGCCGGTGATAACGGCGTCAACAGAACCTTCCCCATGTAAATATCGTCTTTTTTGGTTTTTTTGATTCCTATCTTTTCAGCCGACATAAACGTTTTGCAAAAAGAGCTCACTGGTGTAGCAACGGAATTTTGGAGAGACCGTCAAAACGTTTGCTTTTCTGTCTGCGCTGCATTTGCATATTTGGCGTATAAAATGTACAAAAAAGTATCATCGTGTTTACATTCATTCTGTTGTTTTTTTCTGTGCTCAGTCAGAATTTTATTCAAAGTGGTCTTCGGAAAAACTGCGCATTTCATTGCAACGAGCGGATGCGCCAGCTTATGTTTTTTTGCAGTTCCAGTCAAATTTTCCACCATTCTCGTTTGTCTGGTATTTGTTTGACGAACAAAGATTTTCACAACCTATCACCATTGTTTCAATTTCATTCACGTTCAATAATCAGTTTGCAATTGAAAAAGAAACTTTTTTCCACCTTAAAAAATGATTAAAAAAAATTACGAACATTGTTTTTTTGTTTTTCAGATCGCTTCAGCGTTAGTTTCCGTGGCAGCCGTTCGGTCGGCGTGCTCGCGACCCCCCTTCACCACCCTTGTACACAGTGTATCATAGCAATTGATGTGTTCTCCGTGTGTATGTGTGTGACCGTGTGTTTGGTTGATACTCTCTTTCTCTCTCGCTCACTCGTTGTATTGATTGATTGACGGCAAGAAAATCAACTGGACATCGATTGAAATTCGCAAAACCATTGAATTGAATAACAGTTGATAATAATAATTCGTTGATTTTGAATTATAATTACCGATTCTCTTTGCCTCTGTTGTGTGAGATAAAAATAATCGGCAAACATTCAGTAACATTCACTATCGTCGTTCGTGGGTACCTTACCACTTCACCAACTGTTCGCTTGTTAATTAGCGGACTATTGGAACTCTTTGACATTTCAACTGATATTCGAATTATTAGATTTCCGATTCAACACCAACACAATAATATTTGCCAAACGCAAAACCAAAAAAAATACAGACCCAGTGTGTTCGAAAAAAGCCGCTGTGCTACTTTGTGCTCCTGCGGCGAACTGCTAACAACTTCCGAAACTACGTCGACGTCATCGGTTGCCGAAGTCAACGTTGACGCTCTGCTCAATTCGGTTGCCAGAAATACGCCAATAATCATCGACGATTTACTTTAAATAAAAAAATGTCCTCCAAACAGTGGAACACGACGGCAGTCAGTAGCAGTCAGTGGACGGCGTCCGGTTGGTTTTTTTCAAAAATATGAAAAAAATATGTTTTCAAATTTTTTTTAAAGTTTTTCCGATTGAACTGATTGGCGTAACAAAAACGCGCTGATGCGTTCCGTAATCGCAGACGCAGGGTGGTGCAATCGATCAGTACACTCGGTCGGTGGCTTGTCGTAATTTGAGAGCGTCACCATTGCTGCCTTGCGATTCGCTCAGTGTGCGAACGCAAAATGCGAAATCGTGCCCTTCAAAATGAGCTTTCGTAAATCAGAAAATGATTGTTGAAGAACATCACCCTCGTGGCCTGGTGGTAGTGTGTTAGACTGTTGTGTGTACGTACGCTCGAGGCATCCAGCCCCGTCGAGGGGTGTATAGGCTCTTAATGATAGAAAACTCGATGGGCGCGCCCTTCTCAATGGCGTTCTGTACGCTTCTCTGGGTTAGCCCTGGCTAAAAACATCGCCTGAAATCACAACAACAACATTTTGTTCATGCAGAGCACGCCGTCAGTCAGCCGATCATGGTGCAGGGCGGCAAAACGACGATGAGCGCCATGGATCCGCTGTCGCCGCGCTCGGGCGGTGAGTCGTCCGGGTTGTGCGTTCAGATGGTCGAGAACGTGCTCGCCTCGTCGCCGACGGCCGGCCAGAAATTTGTGAGTATCATCGGTAACATCTTGAGATTTTCAGTTTTTTAGGTTCTGCGACTCGTCTAGATGCGTTTGTGGTAAGCAAACTAGTTTGTTGGTGTTCATGGCCCAGGATGGGAAAGGTATGACCTGTTTTTTTGAACGTGTCCCACTGAAATGACGTCATGTGCTGCCAAACATGCACTTGCCGTTCACAGCAAACCAGACTTTCCGTTTAGCCGATCTCTTCCCGTAAACAAATGGTAAATGTCGAAAAACTGACATTTTAGTGCCTGTACTTTGACAAACGGGCGTTTTTAAAGCAAATGACGTCATTTTAGACCGGACACGATTGAATAAATCCACGATAGTAGTGACGCAATTTGGCCGATCCAGAAAACTCGGTCGGGTGTGGACGCTGTGTAGCGAGCTGCGTCGTTGTCCACAGGAAACTAGTTTCATTACTTCATGTCACAATTGAAAGTAGCCCAAGTGACGGCAATGCGGTTGTCAAAAATCCAACTGCAATCCGTTTTTTCTTGCAGCAAATGAAACCGCCAGCGCCAGTGGTGGAGACTTCCAGTGCGGCTGCGGCCACCGGAAAACGCCCGATCGAGGCGACGTCAGCGACAGCTGGTGGTGGCACGTCGAAACTGCACCTGACCACATCGAACAGCGGTGCTGCGACGGTGGTGACGCTGCCGCAGAACAACAACGCCGCAAACATGCGCCTCGCGAACGGAGTGGAGACTAAGTGAGTTTTTTGGGGTGCTTCTGGTTGGTTGGATGGCGGTTATTGCCGCAAGCGATTCTCATTCGTACCATTCGCCGTGGGCGCCGCATTGCCAAATGTAAATCGTAGGCAATCAGCTGATTGGTTGCTTTTGAATTTCGGACACGCTGATTCGCCCAACAAGCGTCGCAGCGGCCGATGACAGAATGTGCATATTATTGTTGTTGTGCGTAGAAAAGCCGCTTGTTTGTTGGGTTTTGTTATTTGGTTAGGTTTACTATTGTGATGGCATGCGCAGTTCGACCCGCCCCCGCGTCTCTACTTGGGTGGTGTGAAGTTTGGTGTTTTAATGGGGCAACTGTATTCGTGGAGTTTTTGGTACTTTTTTAAGTGTTATCGCAATCATCAAAATTCACGTTACTGATTCGCGATTTCAGTGATTCATCTCAAACTTAGTGAAACCAAATGATTTTAGCATCCAGTTTTGGTTAATCACTCCAATTGCTGGAACACTTAGATACGATTAAACACCGACAAAAAATGTAATATGCGCTATGGTGAAGCCAACTATTCAACTATGAAGGGTGGAAAATGTGTGTGTTTCGTTCAATTTGTTACGAGCCGTATTGAATATTACGATTTTTATTGTAACGACTCGAAAAGCCGTCGCGATTAATGAAGCACTTTGTTGAACAACACAGCAAAAACGCAAAATACGGTCGTTTTTTTTGGTCGAGAGCGCCAGAATTCATTAAAAATCGCTGACACTGCGTGGCACTGCAGTTTTTTTCGATCAACAACAATAATTTGCTAGATGAGGGTGTTTTGTGTGTTTTTTATCCGTTGTTTCCGAACACGCACGCACACACGCAATTATTTCGCTTTTTTGTGAGAACCTTAAAGCTAAAGGCTTCCTTTGCTTCCGCTTCGTTTCATAAACAACAGCAAACGAGCACTTTCTGTTTTTTATTAGTGTACACGTTTTTTTGTGAACGAACGTGAGACAGTGAAGCTGTGTCGGATTGTTAGTCATCCTTCTTTTCAAATTCTGTGGATATTTTCAATCTGACTAAACCAACACCCCTGAAAGAGACGCGTGTTGATGAAAAGCTACAATTTTGAATTTGGACATCTCTCAGTGGGTGCTATTAGTGGGGAATGGAAAACAACTGCTTAGCCATCATTTTGATATGGACTTTTTCGATGAAAGAGAAAAAATACGACCACCTTGGTTGATTGATGGTGTCTGTTGAAAGCGCGTGCTTTGAGCAACAGTTTGCAATGAAAGAAATACTGAGAAATGTGTTTTTGTGTGGCTGACTCATTTCTATTTTTTCTGTAATAGATAAATTGTACAAACAACGCGAAGCGTTTTTTCAGCAAAACAGGTTGAAAATCGGCTTAGTGGAATGGGGGAAATGTTAGATGTGAATGTTTATTGATTTGGTACTTTATAGTTTTAGATCGGCGGAATTTGGCTAGAAACATAACCAGACAACAAAAAGAGTTGCGGTAATGGATAAGATCAACATAAAATAGCCAAACAGAATATGCGTGTTGACGCCAACATTCGAATGATTCAGTTCTCAAAACGACAGAAATTTGTTTTTGAAATCGCGAACCGATACAGCGATCTGCAAGTTTCATTCTGTTTTTTTGCAGTGGCGCGGTGCCGCAGCGAGCGGCGGCCGGCGGGGGTCGAGTGGACGGCGCCGTCGTGTCGGCCGTTTCTGTGAGCACGGACTCCGGGGTCACAAGTGGCTCCCAAATCGGCCTGACCACCGCGCAACACGCTGCCACGTTCTCAGTTGCTGCGGCTGCGCCCGTTCACATGCAACATCAGAGCCTTTATGACGTGCGTTCTGTTGTTGTTTTTTGTTTGATTGTTGAATTTGAGTGTTTTTTTTATTTGAGTGGTGACTCTGCTTAGAGAGATCAGCTAGCTGATTGTATGTCTTTGGCAGCGGTCTCTTGGGTTTTCTAACTTTTCTGGTCAACAGTCCAACAACACAGAAATGACGCTACGCTACTCGAATGAATGCTTGTTTAAACCTTGACCCTGTCACTTGTTTTCACAAAATACAGGTTTTTTCTGTTCCAGCAATCCTACCAGAACAGTCAAACGGCGAGCACCAGCGGTGGCACGGCCAACGACGCCTCGATTGGCGCGATCAACGCGCCGGTGATGTCGCCGTACATGTACGCGCCGCCGCAACCGGTTCGGTTTTTTTGAGTTCACAAAAGCTTCAAAGTAACCACCCACAAAGATCGCATACCAATCGAAAACCGTTCGGGGCAGAAACAGTGGACATAAGCAGCGATCAGAATTGCAAAAAAACGTGAAATCTCGCCGCTTGTGTGATCGTTTTTGAACGGTCGGCAATGTGAGCGGGGATCGAACAGCAGAATCATGCGGCATTCATGAAACACTATTTAGTGACGCGTAGCTGTGTTAAAATATAGCTACGCGGTCACTAAATACTGTTCATGAATGCACCTTGTGAGTATGCATGGAATGTTTGTTGTTCGATTGCATCTGATTGATGTGTTGCTTGCTGTGCTGCTGCAGCAACTGCAACAACAGCAGCAGCCGTACATGATGACGGCGGCGACGATGGCGAACGCGCTGCAGCCGAACGCGCCCGCACAAGCGAGCACACAGGCGACCGTTGGCACGCCCACTGCGGGCGCCTACATGTATTGTGAGTGGATTGGCGATTCAGTCATTCAGTCATTCATTCTTACTTGACTGACTTACTTATTACGCCGATCCGCGTGGCTCGGTGCCCGACTGTTTGTTATTAACAGGGACTTGCACAATGCAGTGTCCTGTATTTTTGACTGTATCCGTAGTTTTATCGATCTGTTCCAGCGAACTATTTCATGAACATGGGCTACCCATCCTCTCCGGTGGCGACGTCGTCGATTCTCACCAGCGGCCCCCCGCCGCCACGCCACCCGCCAGCGTCCGGCGTCACGCAGAACGGCCCGCTGAGTCGTCCGACGAACGCGATGACGCCGCAGGAGCAGCCGCAATGGCACCACCCCACCATGCAGCAGCACGCAGCACTCGTGCATGGTTGGTTGTGGTTTTTGCTTGCAGTCGTTGTTGTTCATGGCCCAGTGGGAAAGGTGGTGACCCAATTTGGCCGATCGAGCGGGCTCGCTCGGGTGCAGACGCTGTGTTAGGAGCCGCGTCGTTGTCCGCTGCAGTCGTTGCACTCCGGGAGTCCTGGCAGTGGGCCTCCGGAGAAGTACCACCGGTCGACATTTGCGGCTTTGCCTTTGAATTCGATTGGTTGTTTTTTTGCGCTTGCGCTCGCTTTTTTTGCTTGAATGTACACATGCAAATTTGCAAGGTTCCCCGTGGCTTGTCGATTGGCTTGCAAGTTGCAATAACGAGGGATCGTCCGTTTTTTCTTGTGAAAATTTTCAGTTTCCCCTAATCTGGTGTTCGTTTTTTGGTGCCGCATTTTTAGTTGAGCTAACGCGATTTTTCGCATTTGCCGGTGCCTTGCTGTTCCAGCCGAAACTTTCACGTTCCATTTTTTCTTTGTTGACGCTTTGTCTTTGTCCCGTGGAGTGGAACCAAACAAACCCAACAGTGCTTGTCATTTTTTCTCAAAATAACAACAGTCCGTTCTAGCATGCTGATTGACTGCTTGTTGGTTCAATTCAACCCACGGCACGTCAGGTCTTGTGTTTAGTATGTTTTTAGCATACTACCGTTCATACAGACGTATATATGTACGGCATGTTACGTCTCGTGTTGTGGCATACTACCCGTCCATCGAGACACACCTTCGACGTACATAATTTGGAGTTCGATTGTACATCAGCATACGCCTGTATGAACTGGTTTTCACGCCCATACCAATTACTGATCTTCTAAAGGCCCGTTTACTTTGGCGTACGTCAGGTATAAACGGTAGTATGCAATAACACGAGACCTAAAGTGGCGTGACGTGCCGTGCCGTGCCGTGTGCGCATACGTCAGGTATAAACGGGCCTAAATGTCATTAAACACGGCATACTAATAAGCATCGTGTGCGTTCATTGACCAAAATACAGGCGGTACTTCTGGTGGTGGTGCCACATCGACGGGACCAACGAATCAGGACGGTGCCTACCCGAGCTACCAAAACGGCGGCGCTCTGCTTGGCGGGCCCGGGCCGGGGCCGCCACCTTCGGCCGTCTCACGACCCCCCGCAGGCGCCCCGCTGCGCTTGGTCTCGCCGCAGTCGCTGCTCAACATCAACAGCAGCAGTTCGAGTACGTTTTGTGTTGTGGAAGGTTGGAATTGGAGACCAGTCAAACGCACCTTTGCACTGGCGCCGGCGGCCAAAAGCATCGCATGGTTTTTGGTGGAAATTTGAAACGCTAGTCGACTTTTGTACATGCTTCCGGGTCGCAAATGCGCAAGCAAAAACACGCAAGAAAGACGAGCTCGTTTGTCCGCAACTGTTTTTTTATCTTCATGTTCATTCCATCTGATTTTGCAATTCATAAAAAATGCGAGCGTACGTACGTTCTCTTTGCCGCAGTACTGCTTGCTGATTGGTCAAGAATTTTAAGCGTTTCAAATGAAATCGTGTGTTTGACTGTTGTTGTTTTTTGTTCGTGTCCGTCTTTGCTTGGATTTGCAGTTTTTCTGTTATTCAACCCCATATAATTCTAGGTTTTTTTAGTTTCAATTTGAGTTTTTAGCTTCAGGGTCGATGTTTTGCCCTTGCTTTCACATTGTTGCGCTTTTAGCCGTGTTTTGTGTAAACATGAAACGCATTCCTATGATCCGGCCATTCCACGAAGATTATGCAATTGCATTGTCTCTATGATTGGCAGCTTTGATACTTTTGATTGCATTTGAAAGGAGCTTTGAAGCAGATGATAAAAGATTTGCTGTGTTATTGAAATCATCTGGATTACGGCGATAACGTTCTCAGTCGTTTCTGTATCTGCCCAAAAATCATTCCGTTACAATACCAGTTTTTTGCACGTTTGTAAAAACATGCCAGCTGTCTGTCGCTAATCGCAATGTGTATGCCGACACTAACATCCAAGATTCCAATTTCTGCGGGTTTACTGATTGGCTAGCATCAAATGCACACGCCCATATTCAACTGAGACCAATCAGCTTCTGCTGCAATTTTGTGTGTCCAAGAAAGTAGGTCAGTTTTTGTATTTTTCAACCAGTTACGCTCATATTTTTGCATTTTGCTCTTGTCCGGGCCGGCTTTATGCACTTTTTCGCAAGCATGCACACCGTACTGTATTGTCCCGTCTCCCATCCCCATGCGAATTAGCTGGTTACTGCTGCATTATTTTTTTACTGTTGTGTTGTGTTCATATCACACAATGTGTGTTCCGATGATTCATACGCCTGTTGCTACTGCTTGCGTCTGCGTTTCTCCTGTTGCTACACACAATGCTGACGCAATTTTACCGGTCGATATGGCTTCGTGAAAGAAGTTTATTTTCAATTCATTCAATTATTCAATTTTCATTCGAGCGTATCATAAAATTGGATTGTTTTATAACATTGTAGAAGTGGTTATTCTGAAAGGAACTGTTTACGAGAACTCATCTTGTTCCACTGGTTGGACTAAAATCTCGGAGTTGCATTGGACAGATTAGGAAAAAACTTCCCATTGCGAAAATAGCTGTGCCTGGGTAAAATGGATCGTTTTTCGTAGCGTGTGGTCGATCAGATCAAAACATTTCACGTTTTGTTGTTAGAAACCTTTTTTGAAGTCAGTCAACACTGAGTATGACCTATTTTTATAACCGTGTCCCACTGATAGGGATGGAGCCGGTTCCGGTCCGGATTCCGTATTCCGGCGCCTAAAATTGGATCCGGATCCGGTCCGGATTCCGGCGCAATTTTGCCGGATCCGGCCGGATCCGGCCGGAATGGCCGAGACCCGCGAAATAACAAGTTGATTCCTCCGTTTCAGAGCTGTTCAATGGTTTGACAAATTTGTTTCGGTGCTTTGTTGGTTTTGTTGTTGTGCATTTGACATGTGATCAGTGAGCGTTGCTTTAGTTTAGTGTTCTGTTCAATGGTAAATGGTTCACTGCTTTTGTCTTGAGTGGTAAACTTATGTGCAGCATCGTCCACTTTAAAAAACGTGGCTGCCAGCTTTTGGCCGACGTTGTTGATGAACAATAGCAGGTTTTTTTTGAAATCAGCCATTTTCGTTGGTCATATTCAGTTAGCTGCAAACAGTTGCTTTTTTGTTAGCGCCAGAACACCAGCGATTTTAGCGACGTGTGTTACCGTGGGTGTGCGGGGGTGCCGTGATCCCCTAAAACCCGATAACCCCCCCCCCCCCAACGACGAATCCACGAAACGACGAATTCATTTCAATGGTGTTGCCCGCCGTTTGCGCACTGAAGCAGCGAACAAGTCGATGCGAGTGGCATTGGTACGACGAAAAAAACGCTGCTGACCAGCATCGACACACGCTTCCGTGCGCTTTTCCACAACGAATCCAACATCATGGCCACGTACGTTGATCCGCGATTCAAGAATACTGCAGTCGTCTTCGAAAATGAAGGCGCGATTCGTTGTGAACTACCGTAAAGTCTTGCATATAAGGTTCCTCCCACTTATAAGACCCCCACCCAAAAGTGGGCGGAGTGTCACACGGCGGGAAACCAAAAAATTCAAAATTTTGACTTGGTCAAAATCCTACCCCGTTTATAAGGCCCGGAATTCCTAATTTTCGCTTTATAAGACCTCCTCCCACTTATAAGGTTGTCACACGAAATTCCACTTTTTTCAGAAATTTTTGATTTTCAAATTTATATAAGGAGACCTTATATGCAAGACTTTACGGTACTTCACATTGCAAAGAAAATCTTGAAACGACCGGAGACGCCCACAAACTGCGACGATACATCCGAGATCGCGAACAACGACGATGACGAAAGTGAACGCGAGCCCGAACCAAAAAAGAAATCGACTGGCCTCTACGGAGGCATTGAGTTTCACGCTGCGCGACCGCGCAACCCGTCAGGCGAATCCAGTCTTGATGACGAACTGCGCTGCGAAATGAATATGTACGAGTCGGATGATTTTATCGACGAACCGTACAAAAGTGATCTAATGCTAGACTTTTGGCGGCTGAACTCGTCTAAATACCCCAAACTATCGATAATCGCGCGCAGATACCTGGCACCGCTATTAACAAGCGTGGCAAGCGAACGAATGTTCTCTGAAGCCAGGCAGGTGTTTGTGTACAGCCGATCTCGTCTGTCAACTCAAAACGCCGAAAAGGTCATGTTTCTGAATGGAGTGTTGCCAGCACTTGACTATCCCTATGCGATGTGAATTTTGACAATTGTTGTTGTTGTAATTTTTGGTTGCTTCATGTGCTGTGTCTTGCTGACTTCGTTTCTGTGTCTGTGCTGTTTTATGCTGAAAATGTGATGAAGAAGCGACGAAATGTGCGTAGATGTTTTTTAGACATAAAAAGGCCATTCCGGTCCGGATTCCGGCAATTTTTGCCGGATCCGGCCCGGCCGGAATGGGCTTTTGCCGGATCCGGCCCGGATTCCGGCAAATTTGCCGGATCCATCCCTACCCACTGAAATGATTCGCCAAACATGCGCTTGCCGTTCACTGCAAACCAGACTTCCGTTTAAGGCGGAAACACCATTTAGTTTTTCGTCCGTACGCACAAACGTCGTTGTAAATCCCGTGCGCAAACTAATCGTGTCCGTAATGCATTAAGATAGCACACACGACACGATTTCTAAATCGCGTGGCCATTCTTTACGTGTCGTGTCCGTGCGTACGCATAAAAAACTAATTGCTAAACGCGCCTTTAGCCGATTTCTTCCCGTAAACAAATAGTGTATGTCGAATCAGTCACATCAAACTGACATTTTAGTGCCTGCACTTTGACAAATGAGCGTTTTTAAAGCAAATGACGTCATTTTAGTCCGGACACGTTTGAATAAATCCACAATAGTGACAACGCTCATACTAACCGGTCTGCAAATAAACAAAAAAACTGCGTCGATAAACGGACCAAAAACAACGAATATGCCAAAGCCATGCAACATTCAATTCAGCCCGTTGTTACAGACATGAACACCAGTCAGACGAGTCGTGGTACACCGCCGCCCGCGAGCGGCTTCGCGCTCTACGGCTCATCGCCGACGCCAGCGGCCTATTTCGGCAGTCACGTGCTCTATCCGTCGAATCAGTTCAGCTCAACACCGCAGGGTATTCGCTCGATCGTCTCTGGCTTGCAGACGTTGAGTGAGTGGCTTGTTTTTTGTATGTTTCGTTTGTTGGTGGTTAGAATTGGCTGGACGAAAAATCAGCGTCGTTCTGGCTCTTTGGAAGCGAAAACTTTCTTATATCCCTTGAAAACCAGCTATATTTAGGTGCCATCTTTTTTCTCTTTTTTAATCTGCGTGGTCGACCGCTGAAAGTGCTTGCGATCGCATTTGAATACGCTCTTTTTGCTGATTGATTTTGACCGCGTTCATTGGTCGTCATCACTTCACTCACCCAATCAACAAATCTTTTGATTTCTGTATCATGCATCTGTTTTTCTGCAGCATTCAACGCCGCCCAATCCCCAGTGACATCATCGGCAAACACGGCCGCTCGTGTCGGCGATCAATCGTTCACCGCACCACCACAACAACAACAACACCAGCAAACACAACAACATCAGCAACAAACACAACAGCAACAACAACAAGTCGGCCTACCGATCCAGCAGACGACGGCGCCACAAGGCCACCAGACGCAGGGCCAATTCGCACTTACTCCAACCGGCTACAATCAACAGATGAACTGGATGCTCGCGCAGACGCCGCCGACGCCGTCGCTCGGCAGCTCGCCGAATTTCTTTGCCGCTCCGCCGATTGGTGGTAAGTGGGATTTGGGAGGCGGTGTTTGGTGGGTTTTTCTGTTCCTGTCGATGGTTTTTTCTTGTGATTTCTGCTTGAAGAGGAGGCACATCACTGATGCGGCATTATGATGTTGGTCAGGCCAAAATGCAGGCAACTTTTCGTTCCGTGCAAGCAGTTGATGCTGTTGGCTGATTGGAATTCGGTCCGCTAGTTTTTGTTAGCGCGCCCGTTTAAAGGTCTGAATTGGTCAATCTCAATCGACTGAATTGGTGTTTTTTATTAATTGGCTGACGAACTTTTACTCAACATCATTGTTGTGACGCTAACTGAAATACAAATGTCGACTGCTTATTGTAACCGTCTGCTCTGCTGGCTAGTCATTCAACCGTAACCACTCGGAATGGATTCGCCTGTGCAAAAGATCAGCAGTGTTAGTGCGAAGCAGCCAAATAGCAAATATAAATCAATTTGCTGCTTCGGATTCATCTGCGCAAATTATCGGCAAAGTGTCGGTCCGAACCAAAGAGCAAATTGTAAATGAAATTGCTGTTGCTCAGCGAGTGTTTTCTTGTCGTACCCGCAGGCCAACCTTCGTACTTCGGCACGGCCGCCCCGATGAGCCAGCCGACGATTCTGTCCGCGGGCGCGCCCGGCCCGCGCTCGTCGATGTTCCCGCAACAGCAACAACAACAGCCGCCCCAGCAACCGACCATCTCCAATCACGTGCCGCTCTTGTGCGCTCAGGTGTGCGATTTCGCGCATTTTTTACCGTTTGCCAATGTTGACAACGACGCAGCCCCTACAGAGCGTCCACACCCGACCGAGCCCGCTCGATCGGCCAAATTGCGTCGCTACCTTTCCCACCTGTTGGGCGATGAACAACAACAACCGTTTGCCAATCAGTTGACGCCTGGGAAGTTTCAGGAAACACTTGAAAAAAATCGAATTGTTGATATAAATGTGTGTGCGGAGAGGAAAACGAACACGAAAAGGTCTCACTATGATGACAGTCATTCGGAACTCCGGAAACATGTTTGCTCACTGCATTTGCTTCCAGAGCACCGCAACACCGCTGACGCCGGTGACGCCACAACACCCGGCGCACCACCAAAGTCAACAAGCGCACCGACGCAACAGCGCTTTCGAGCCGATGACGCCGCGGAGTCCGCTGCTCGAAGAATTTCGCAATAATCGTTTGCCGAATCTGCAGCTGCGCGATCTGCAGTCGCACGTCGTCGAGTTCTCGAAGGATCAGCACGGCTCTAGGTAGGGTTTCTTTGCTGGAACCTGATAGATGAAATCGTGCCGATTTGGTTCGGTGATGAAGGGCTTATGTTGTTGATGATGGTTACTGATGTGGCCAACTAGCGAGAAGGGTATTTTTGAATTCTGCGAATTTCGTTGAATCATTACGAGCCGCATATTCAGCAGTTTGATTGTCGCTCGTTCAAAGCGATCAAATAGGAGAACACAGAGACATAAAGTTAATCGATCAACCGTGAATAACCACAACACACCAATAAACCCAACATTATAACCTGTCTTTCTTTCAACAATCGATGATCTTGTTTTTGATTACGCACAGATTCATCCAGCAGAAACTGGAGCGCGCTTCGCTGCACGAGAAGCAGCTGATCTTCGACGAGATCGTCCCGGAGGTGCACCAGCTGATGACGGACGTGTTCGGCAACTACGTCATACAGAAGTTCTTCGAGTATGGAACGAACGATCAACGGACGACGTTGGTGCAACTGTTGCACGGTCACGTGCTGCCGTTGTCGTTGCAGATGTACGGCTGCAGGGTGGTGCAGAAGGCGCTCGAGAATGTTGATCCGCAGCAACAGGTGCGTGTACAGGGTGTGCGTTGGTGGAGACTGCAGTTTTGGTGGGGCGGGTTGAGTGAGATTGTTGGTTGTGTAGGAGCAAGTTCAACAAAGTCGATAATTGTGTGTGTGTGGTGGTATTTGTGGTAAGGTATATTGTGGTAAGGTACCTTGAAGTGCCACTCACTGATTGGTTGCTTCACAATGGCACCATGTCGTTGGCCAACTTGTTATCAAATACTTTTTTCTTGCAGGGCATTATCATAAAGGAGCTCGAGGGTCACGTGCTGAAGTGCGTCAAGGACCAGAACGGCAATCACGTGATTCAGAAGGTGATTGAGCGCGTGCACTCGGATGACTTGCAGTTTATTATTGATGCGTTCACGAAGACTGTCGAGCCGTCAACGGTTGGTGATGCGAATTGCGGTTTTGTTCAATGGGCAGCTGTTTCTGGTTTGTTGACAGCACTCGCTTGTGCTGAAAAGATAGAATCGGGTTTTGAAGCAAAATCCTGCTTATTGACACATGACTTTGTGGCAGTCCCCACGTTTTTTTTGGCACGATTAAAAAAACATGCGAACCATTATTGACTGGTTAAGTGCATGAGAAGATGAGAAAAGATTAGCCAATCTGTTCATTCTGTTTGACTCCGAGTTTCTATTCGCTAATGTTTCGGCTGTATTGCAAAATGCTCGTTTTAACTACAAACGTCAATGATGATTTCCCCTTCGAATCTTATTTCACCATATTTCGAACTGAACAGAAAAACGGATGCAATCATTGTTCCGCCCACAAACTCTGAAACGTTTTCACTTTTCGTCAACCGCTCAGGTCTACAACTTGTCCACACATCCGTACGGTTGTCGTGTGGTGCAGCGTGTACTCGAGTACTGTCCGGAGCGTCAGAAACGACCGATTTTAGATGAACTGCACAAACACATGAAGTCGCTGGTAAGAGAGGCCAGGTTTTGTATGCGACTTTTATGATTGAAACTTTGTGACAAGTGTTTTTGAAATGAACGTGTTTCGTCTGGACCAGAAAATTCGAACGTTGAACCAGTAGTTTTTTTAATAATATTTAGTAAGACTCCATTGCCTCTAAATATAAGGTGATATGGTATTAGCTGAACGGGTGTCAAGGTACACGTCGAGACAAATATTAAAAAACAACATGATCCGACTTAAAAAACAACCGGGATTGAATGCATGTCGCGGGGAGCGAATGCCCTGACACCTGCACGTTTAGCCCCCAACAATTCCACCATAACGATACTATGGCTCGTTCCAGTTTGAGAAAAAATATAAAACCATTTCAAAACTCCACTAAAACAAAAGCCATTTTCAAAATTCACTCCTGTTTCCGGTGACCGACCAATACGGCAACTACGTGGTCCAACACGTGCTCGAGCACGGTGACGTCGACGACAAGATGAAGATCGTGAACGAGATGCGCGGCGAGGTGTTGCGCTTCTCGCAGCACAAGTTCGCGAGCAATGTCATCGAGAAGTGCCTGCAGTGCGGACAGGCGGAGCATCGGAACATTCTGATCGAAGAAGTCATCCATGAGTGAGTGTCATTCTTCTTCTACTCTCTTCTTACTCAAGTGGGGGCGGGGCCTGCCAACTGGCATTGGCTGGAGACACTGCCAGACCAACAAAATATATCAACTACTCGAACATGACGCCCACCTGGCCTCATGATCCATCGCCTGGGTTCTATGACCCCATCACTAGTTGCATATATTAGCGAGATTGACTGTAGACTAAAGACTATTTGTCCAGGGCAGGTTGTTCTTGTTGCTGTACATTGCTGCCACTGCAAAGCCGTGGTGCACCTTGAACCGGATCGATGCGAGCGGTATATGCTCCATGCCGGTGATGCACCAACAGTGTCGAGATGTCCAAAATTCCAGAGGCTGGGGCGGGGGCTGTCGATCCGGTTGAGGGGGAGGGGTCGGTCCGAAAATTGTCGCGGCAGCTGGTGACCAGGTTTTTTTTACTGTTATGCTGTGCGTGGAAGAAAATGTTATGTGAAATGCACCTGCATCTGCTCCTACTGCTGCGCAGTTGTTCGGCGCCGGGCTCGCAAGCGTTGATGGTGATGATGAAGGATCAGTTCGCGAATTACGTCGTGCAAAAGATGTTGGATGTCGCCGACAACAGTCACCGAAAGAAACTGATGCTCGCCATAAAGCCGCACATAGCCAGTCTCCGAAAATACAACTACGGAAAGCATATAATCTGTGAGTGGCTGCGAGTATTGTTGTTTTTTGCTTCTCTACAGCCGAACATTTGCAGTTTGGCATGCTTTTATTGGCTTCTTTGAGCTTATCGGACCAAGCAGTGAGCCTATTTGAAAAGAAGCCAATCTCAGCGAATCGCGAAGCGAAAGTGTGTCAAGCGAATTCCGCAAATTCTGTGTGCTGTTTTGAAAGTTGTGTCAACTTTTTTCTTTGCAATTGAAAAAAATTGTTTGCGTTGTTTTGTTTTTCAGCGAAACTGGAGAAGTATTTCCAAAAGCAGAACAACCCGCAGGCTGCGATTGAGTACGGATTGGCGAATCCGGGCGGTGTCATGATGTGAACGTGAAGTGTAACGTAAGAAAAAAGTATTCAACCGTCGTCCGCGCACAGGGTTCATCAATGGCAAACAAAATTGACTGCAAAAATATCGTTTACCGTTCACAATGTTTGTTTGTTTCTTTGTTTTTAATTCAGTCAAATCTTACGTTCATTCGGGCAGTATTCGGCAGAGTTTTCGTTATCATGTTTGTGCCGTATTTTCTGTTGTTCATCCGGCAAACAATTTGAATTTCTAGAAGAAAAACGAATTCGTCACACACTTTTGTCGGTTTTATTTGACCAGTCAGATTGAATGTAAAGTCATTCTTCACACACACACATCAAAGCAAACACAGTGCATGCGAGTGGGCTGACTGTCTTGTCTGACTGGTTCCAGCAAACGGCATGTATTTTTATTTGAAGGTGGTTTTTCGAAAGCAGTACTACGTTGTCAAAAAAACGATGTTTCTTGTTCCGTTTTTGTATTCTTCTGGTGCATTGATTTATATTTTTTGTTTGCTTTTGTTTTTCATTCATTGATGTGAAACTGTAAATTGTTAAGATTCATTTTGCTCATAACATTCATTTTAACCACCATCGTTTGGCAAAAGTTTTGTTTTTGTGGTTGAGCACGCAAAGCAAGTTCTCTCTTTTTTTTGACTGGTTGGTTGATCTTGGTTACTGTGAAAGTTTTGTCATACACACGAATGTACAGTGCTTTTTTGTTACAGGCAACACCACGATGATTATGATTATCACACTATTTTTATCCAGCTAATCAACCCATACAAACACTGAAACAAGGTTTGGCAAAATGTGTTTTTTTGGTTACTTTTTTGTTGTTGTTTTTCGAAATGCAAATTGCAAGCCATGTTGTCCTGCACCCTGTAAACAGCATGTAAAGTTGAATTTTCTCATCCATTGGTTTATCGTGTTCTTGTTTAATCTTGTCAGATAGAGATGACGTCACTACAGATATCATCATCTCTATCACACGCAGGTTTTGACAAACAAACGTTATCATTAATCGATTTGCTACGTTTTGCGTTCTCGTGTCGTAATCTTTGTATTTTTTATGCGTCACCCACACAGCTAAAGCTACAAGAGTTACCCATTCACAATTTGTTGTTACAGTGGTTTGGTTTCTCTGGTGTGGTTGTAGTTTCATTTCGAGTATGTTTTTCACAGGTTTTAGTGGCCCCAACCAACGTCATCGCTTTGCTGCGAGAAGTCACTGCAACAAGTGGGTGAAATTGAATCACTTCACAATTTTTTTGTCGAGTTTTCTTTGTTCCAATGTCCTATCATCCCAATGTAAAAATCTGTACAGAGCCGGTTTGTTTCACATGTTCACATATTTTGCGATGCACATTTTTGTTATTCACCTGTTGGTTTTTTCAAATTAATGTTAGTTTTTTTTTAATTTACCCTTTAATCGGCTATTTTTTGCTTTTAAAACAGCTGTAGATTAGGTTGGTTTTTCGGTTTTGGGTCGTTCTGTTCTTGTTTGGTAGTGAGTTTCAAAAACTCCTGCGAGGTCTGTTGATTTCTTGTTTGAAAACTGGGCGCATAACTTGCGATGCATCACGTGTCTTTTGTGGTTCACTGTGAAAGGGAGTGGAAGAACATACTGAACGAATTGGCGTGAGCAATGAAACGAACGATAGACTGTATTGAAAAAAACATTCGAGTATAAAGCTGCTAAAAATCGATCATATATAAAATTCAAATTTCTCTGCTAATGCTGAACAGCTTCAACGGGATTCTGACAATAGTTTTGCATAAAATGCGCGTAAAGTCTGTAATTTATAGCTTCGTTCATATGTATATGCTTCCCAATTTTTTTGTTTTACCATCTCCAAATCTAGTTATTGTTGTTGTTACTTGTACGTATTTTCACAAACAGAAATTAAAAAAATACTCGTAAATATGTAAGAAATGTAAATTTGTACGATTTCACAAAAACCGCATCCTTCGGCCACGGTGGAATGTTATCCCTGTTGTTATTCTCTTTTTTCTATGTTGATTATATTTTATGTTTGTATTTTTTGATGGATTCAATATGTTTTCCGTTTTCATTCGTATATCGTGTCGCATCACAAGCTGGTCATCTTTGTTTGTTTTTGTTTGTTACTTTTTTCTTTGTTCTCTGCTTTCTTCATTAGTACATAGCACTAGTTGTTTTTTTGGTCAAATGTAAAGAACCCGTTTTTTTTAATTTTTGGCGTTATGCAAGTATATTGTTCGCAACAAATAATAAGTTTCGTGGATGCAAGATTTTTGTCGGAGTTTCTTGGAAGCAAAGAACGCTGCATCGTTTGATTGAAGCTCAATATCAAATCAGCCTTGCTTCCAGAGCAACATCCACAAAGGAATTGCACGTTCTGCTTGCTGTTTTCTGCTGTCTTAACTTTTGATTCACCATGTAACACTGAAAGAATGAGAAACGTTTGCACCGGCATTCATGAATTCATGCACTTTTTGAACTCTCGCACTGAATAGTGGACGTTTTCTTGTCCTCGTGTCGGCTATCGGTTTGTTTTCTGATTTATTGTTCAATAAAACTTTCGCGAAACAAATCATATTAACCGTTGCAAAACACAGATATCGCCTTGCTATGACCCACCGAACCATTATGTAAGTACGAAATGATGAAATAATATGCCTCATCGGTAAAAAAACTCGTTGAAATTGGATTGTGAAACTGAAAGTGCTCAGATTTCTAATCGGATAAAAATGAGTTTTCAATCGCTCAAGCTTACGTGCTTTTTTTTTTAATTTATTTGGTGGGTTGTACGCACTTTTGGATGCCAGTGACAGCGTTTGGAATATCGAAGCTGTAGCAGATTAAGAGAAAAACTAACAGAAAATTGTTTCCAATCCAATTTCAAATTTCAGTGAACTTTTCCACTTCCCAATAAACCACCACGTGCTTATTCGTTATTTTGCATCACAATGATCTTTATTTTGTTTCTTTTTTGATTGATATTCTTCGGTTGTTAGTTTTTTTCTGTTCGTGTGTCACATCTCGCCCTTTGTCATTGTTTTTTCTCGTAACATCACTGTAATCGTGAAATTTTTTGTTAAATTCAATTTTGGATTGAAAAGCATCCTGGTATTCAAAAGTAAAAGTAAAGATTATCTGTTTTGATAAAGAAAATGCACAGATGTTGTCTTGTTGTTGATGTGTGAAGATGGAAAATAAAAAAACTACGAAAACGTCTCGAGAAAACGAGGGAGATGGCGTTTTGGAACGTGATTTGTTGCTGCTGTTGTATCATCAGGATCGACCGTTTAACCATCGGTTTCCTGATATCTTGACAAACCAGTCCGTACGGTATATTTTTGTTTCTCAGCAGCTGATTGGCCGCGTTATTCGAAATTGTTGTTTCGTGATCAGCTCTGTCATACAGTCAATCAGCGTGCTAGAATGTTTTTGAAGTGTGCTGAATTACACCATTTCGTGTGCCAAAACGCTAAACGAAACGGACCGCCTAGCATACAGCCGCCCGATTGATTGATTGGTCATTCCATTCTTGAACCCTACTTGCCGATAGATTGGTTGTTGCTTGAATGAAAGAAATCGAACACAAGAAAATGCGTGAAAACATCCAGTCGTAACTGTAAATCATAAGGCAACCCGTTGATTGGCTGTGTTCTCAGTTGGGCTCACTGATTGGTCCGATCAGCGAACCATAGATTCAACAGCGCACATGCCCATCCGTTTCTGCAGTTTAGCTTTGTAAAGCCGAACTAAAGATACGGGGACATGGATGACGTCGATTTGGAGTTTGAATACCAGCGTTGTTTGCACGCGAATTTACTGTCGATCGGCGAAATCCCACCGAACACGCCGCCGCCGGAGCGATACAGCGACGCCGTGAGCGACAAGACACGCGTCGCTGCGTACGCGTTCCAGCAGCGGAGGATCGGTCGGTTTGCTGCAGGTGTTTTTTTTGTTTGCGGTTTGCTGTGAAAGTGCATGGATGCGGATGGTCCCGTGGACCAATGTCGTCGCGACGTGCGATATTCGGGCAGCGATGGTGCGAGCCTCCGTCGCAAGCGGAGTTCCTTGGTATCCTGACAGGTATCCCTGGAATCCACCTCACAGCGCCGCTAAACGCGTATTCCATTTGTCGCGGAGCTGGCAGAAAAAGTAGCCGATATGACTGCCATGCAACTCTCGTCGGTACAACACAGCTGATACGAGTTGCAACACTCGCCAGCCGAACACAACAACAACAACAACAACAACAACAACAACACGCGCTATTTTCCGCGAAAGGCCGCAGCTCCTACCCAGCGTCCACACCCGACCGAGCCCGCTCGATCGGCCAAATTGCGACACCACCTTTCCCACCCTGGGCGATGAACAACAACAAAGGCCGCAGCCGCAGGCCAAAAAAGGTTTTGCTTGATGTTTCAGCAGCAGATGACGTGCTACGCTCCGACCACCCGCACACCGGCGGTGGTTTCGGTGTGGTCGACTTCAACGATGAACGCAACGACGCCCGATCGCAATACTTCGACCAAATGGCCTCCTCGTCGTCGAATTTTCGTTCGTTTTTTTGGGTTTTTTTTGCGGTGTGAATTTTCGTTGTTGATTTGGTTGGTTGGGGATGTGGTGGCGTCTGGTATCAATTTCAAAACAACCATTCATTGCGTAGCGCGATGAGTTTTTTTGCACCGCATTAGAGCTCAAAACCGCACTGTTTTCTATGATGGGTGGATTCCGGTCCAGAGAGGCAAAGATTTTTCTGTTAATTCGTCAGCTATAGTATTCAACGATTCGGTTTCTACTTCACTTACAGTCGAACTTTGAACTATAGACTATCAGTTGATTAGTTGGTGTGATCACGTGTTACATGCCGTCTGTGCGGGCACTACTATGGAGGTGTGGGTGGAGTCTGTCCGGCACAGAAAGCATGCATCACGTGACCACCAACCATTCCACTTTATGACATATAATTTAGAGTTGCGGTATAATTTAGGCTGTATTGAAAGGCTTTCTCTGCCCTCCTTTCCAGGTGACAACTTCAAGCAAGGTCTAATCGTGGCCCTAAATGACGTCGGCATTGGCCTGGTGGGCGGAGTTGACGAGTTGCTCTGCTCGCGGCCTCGTCTCGTCTTTTTCGACGAACACACCATTTACAATGGAAAGGCACTTTTCCAACAGTCAGAGACGCTCTCTACTGTTCTCAGAATCGGCCAATCGGTAAAATAAGTTTGTTCGTTTTTTTTGGCATAATACTTAACGAACGAGGTAAGTGTTACAGTCGTGAATCCTCAATTATAGACAGGACAATCAGCTGATTGGTTGGTGATCACGTGATGCATGCTTTCTGTACAGGACAGACACAGAAGGACAAATTGAAGAAACCAGCAGTAGTAAGGGTGGTTGCAAACGAACAACATCAGTTTCGGCATAAGTTGTTCGGCAATTATTGAGGTTCGTTTTTCCAAAAAAAAACAATCTTCGCCTCAGGTTTGGTTCAGCGACGCGCCCATGCCGCACGGCTCGCTGCCGAGCACGTCCACGGCGCCCGTGTCCGCAATTCGCGTGCCGCTTTTCTCTCGCTGCACACAACTGATCAGCAGTGATGGTGATGCCAATGGAGCAATGGACTCTGTGAACAATGATGGTTAGATCCTGGATCCTGCTGTTGTGGTTTTTTGATGAGGCCACACCTTTCTTCTGCATCTGCTGGATGACTTGTCCTAAAGTGTGACACCGCTGTTTTCAGAACAGTGTGCCCTGTCGACAAAGGCCCCCGTCAATACTGACTTGAGCGGCAATCATGAAGAAATATTTAGTGACCGCGTGGCTAATATCAGATATGTTTTACCACAGCTACTACGCGTCACTAAATACTGCTTCATAAATATTTCTTCATGAATGCCGCTTTACGTGAACGGCACATCTCCGAGTGCGGTGGTATAGAATAACACGAGACGTAGTGACGTGCCGCGCCGTGTCGTACAAACGTCGTCTGTATGGGCAGACCTTAATAAACTCACAATCAATAAAATTCCATTATCATGCATTATCTTTCTTTAAGACCTGCGACTCAATGCGGTTGTGGACGTGAAAGGAAACTGGTTTCAATCTTTATGTGGTAATTCAGAATAGCCTAAGTGACCCGGCCTTATTTAGGGCACATGGATCCCTTTGCCAATTTTGAATTCCCGCGAGACTGCTTACCCATCTATGCGCGCATTGAGACGCGGGACCAAAATAAAAGATATTACAGCGACAACGATTCCACCCGGCAGCAACGACCTGATCGAGTGCATGGTCGCCGGCGTCTGGCGCGACCCGGCCGACCCGGACGTGCTCCTGGCGCTCGCGGTGACGCCCAAGGACGAGCTCGTACTCGTGCCCCGTCTCGCGCTCGACCACGAGCCGCAACTGATTGCGCTGTATCAGTATTTACAGCTGGGCGGTCAGTCATTCGCGCCGGATGGAGAGTCGGAGACGTTCGCATCGATGGAACGGGACCCGTTGCGCGCAGCGGTCGGTGGTTTTGCTGATTGATTGATTGATTTTATTGATTGATTGATTGATTGATTTTATTCGCCACATTGTAAGTGTCACGCATATGCACAAGGAAAACCAGTGTCCAAATCAGCAAAGCTGCGCACACAGCCATAAAATTTGTTGTTGTGGTTTTGTGGTTTTCGTTGCTTTAGATTTTTGTCGTTTTCACTGATCATGAGGCCACCGCTTTTCTGCGTCTGATGTTGATTAGGCCAGGCCATTATCATGCAATTTGGTTGGGTTTTTTGTGGTGTTTGGGTTTAGTTGATTTCTTCACCGAGCATTATTCAGAACAGAATGCTTTCACGGCAATGATTTCTGATCCTGGTGGTTGTGCCAGTGCGTCCAATTCAAATCATGCTGGTTTGCTTTTTTACAAGCCACGGTTTGTGTGTGATGCAGTGGTTGACCAATTGCAGACAGATGAGAGCGATCAGATTTGCTTTTTTCGAACAGCGCAAGTTGTGTTGTGCATTTATTTCATTTCTTAGGGTGATTTTGGTGACAAACATACTAAGCAGCTTTTTCTCTGTCACCTGTCTGTGAAGGTCTGTTCACCTTCAATCCGTACTTGTCCCGATGCTTTTCGTCGCAGATGCCCCGCCTGGACAGCGTCGCACAGCGGGCGCTCGTGCGCGAAGGCGTCACCGTGCAGGTGCACTGCGTTCAATCGCCCGACTGGCTGCGCCACGAGCATCGCCATCTGCCGCGGCATCGTTTCCTCGCGCTCGCCATACGACCGTGGCGGCCGCTGTTGAGCGTTCGTTTCGCACAGAGTGTTCTGGTTTTTGTATGTGTCTGTGCGTGTTTAGTTTTGGAGGTGAGTGTGAAACTCATGACGACGGTCGATTTTGGAACGGCCGCAAGTTTTCGTTATTCGCGCTACAACTGCCAACCAAATTGAACAACGTCACTGAACAAAACGACTGGTCATGCCGTTTCTGTGATGCTGATAAAGCAGCGTAGCCGTGCGACGGCGTGGTGTGACGTGGTGCTGCGTGCCGCAATTCTGTCGCCTACAGTCAATCTCGCTAATATATGCAACTAGCTGATTGGTTGGTCATAGCAACTCTCAGTGCTGATTGGTTAATCATGAGGTGTTCTCAGCGCTGATTGGTTGGTCATCACGTCATGTTTGCGTCATGTTGTATATATTTTATGGACTGTACACAAGAGCCCGCCGCAGTGAACGGGTAACGGCGACACGGGCATACAGCACGGCTATGCACACAATACGGCCACAGAAAAAAACGCTCTGAAAGTTTAGAGAACAAGCAAAATTATTGTTGTTGTTCGTGTGTGCGCAGGACGCTATCGGCGAGCTGAGCCTGCCAGACTCGGCCGGTTGCTACTGGCTGACGAACATCACAACGCAAGTCGATGGCGCCAGCGCAATCCGCCCGACGAGCCGGGGGGAGGAGACGTGCGAGCGAGTGCACGTGCCGCAGCGGGTGATCGATGAGGCGCTGGAAGCCGGCCGCGCTGAGCGCGAACTGCTGCTGCCGGGCGCTTGCGTCCGCTTTGAGGTTGGTGTCGCCGGCGGTTGCAGGTTGTTCGGGTGGTTTTACAATTAAAAAATCGTTTTTAATCGTTTTCTCAAATTAATCAATCAATCTGAAAACTTCATTGTTGTGATACATGAAGTTCGCTGTTCGCGGTCTCGCCAGGTAGACGCATACCGCGGTGCCGCCTGGCTCGTCAGTGCGACGGACACCAGGCAGAGAACTGCCGAAGGTGTTGTACCACAAACAGATCTTATAGTCTGGGTAAAGCATCAGCGATTCTTAAAAGCAGAAATTCACAAAATCAACCTTCCCGGGCAATAAAGCCACAAGGACCCGGACAAGTTGTTTTTAATCGTTTTCCTAAATCAATCAATCAATCTGAAAACATCAAATTGTTGTGTTTTTTGTTTCGCAGGCGTGCCGCGAGCTGCCGTACCGCCGTTGCGAGTGGCGTGCGCTGCGTATCGCGTCCTTGGCGCACTCGAGTCCATTCGACACGGCGCCCGAGTTGCATTTCATCAATTGCAACTGTGAACGAACGAACAGGCAGCGGAGAGCGGCGGAGACGACGGCAGCCAATCAGCGCTTCCGAAGCGAGGTGATGCATTGCTTTTTTCTTGTCTACAGTATATTTCTTTAAACCTGTTACTTTTTGGCAGAATACAGATCCCGCGAAACTTAAAAAAATTGAAGAAGCATGAACTGGAAATCGTATCTGGCGGGCAACCCAATAGTCCGATTTTGTGGGGGAATTTGTGTTTTTTTCAAAGCCGATGCTCGTTCGTTCAACTTCTTTCTTGTCAGTATTCCGCTAAGAAAAGAGGACAGACTTAAGGAAACACACTGTAGTACAAAACTGGCGTCGAGTCTCGAGTTCTGGTCTGAAGACCGTGCACCTTCTTTAACACACGACGTGTTTTTGTTCATCCAGTCTGTGAGGTTGCTCATTCACGAACACATGACGTTGCCAGTGTGTCTGTGTTTGTGCCTGTGTGTTTGTTTTGTGACGGTCACTGTACAATAGCAGCCTGACAATCACGTGTCAAAACGTGTCAATCAGTGCGTAATCGTCTGACAAGCATTTCTTCAAAAGTGATTATACTTGAAATTCGCTGTTTGCGGGTTCGCCAGGTAGACGCATACCGCGGTGTTCCCTGGCTCGTCAGTGCGACGGACACCAGGCAGAACTGCCGAAGCTGTTTTACCACAGACAGATCTTATAGTGTGGGTAAAACATCAGCGAACCTAGAAAGCCATTCGTAACCAGTCCACTCTGAGCTGAACGCGAACAATCCTTCCGCATTTGGTTTTTATATTTGCAAACCGAACTTCGCTGAAAGTGTGGCTTGAATTGTGATTTTAAACCATTTCACAAACCGTATTCAGGAAAGAGAGTTGGTCTCAACGATAAACGTGCGACGACGCCAAACGCAGCGGCCTCGGAGCTACGCCTCTGCGCGACTGGTGGAGACGACCTCGGAAGAGGAGTCCGGTGCTGAGAACTCGGGAAGCGATCAAGCATCGTCTGATGGAAGCTTGTAGTTCGTAATCTTCGTGTTTTACGCAACCATGGGTCTAACACTTTGATGGAACAGCTTTTGAAGTTGTGACATGCTGATTGGTCGTTGTGTTTCATCAAGCCAATCAGAATGACAGAGTTGTTTCCATTCGTTCACGCGAAACCGGACGACGACGAACACTTTCTCGTGTGTTGGAACTTGCAGATTGAGTGGTTCAAAAATATGTTTGCGTGCGAAAAAGCGAGAGCATAGAATCGAAAGCATTGTGTTCTTGTGACTTGTCTCCTTTCGGGAATGAAAATCAAAATCGATTTTTTTTCAGTGAAACTGCGATCGACGATCTACTGATCGACGACCAACCTACCGTCGAAACCGAAATACAGCACGAAACTCCGATCCTACCATGCGCACCACAGGTCGCCACACCGCCTCACCTGACGAACGGACCTTCCGTCGGCGAACTCGCTTCCATTGCAGTGCCACTGAAGAAAGAAACCGAACCAAAACGCCGTGAACACCGCGGCGATTCCAATAGTGGCGACCTACTCTCGTTCCTCGACAGCGAGTCGACGGCGCTCGAGCGAAAACGTCGCACAACAAACGCGAATTTCGACCGTGAAACCGAGCAACTGGTGGCGATTCCGCAGATCGACAAGCGACCAATCACGGTCGCCAACAACGAGACATCCGTTGAGCCGTTCGAGCGGTTGCTGCCGCGCGGCGGGCGCATCGACGCGAATCTGCTTGTTGCGGTCGACCGAGCGAGACAGGAGACGCTGAAACAGAGACGCAACCAGCGATCGACGGATGCAAAGGCGCCGAAGAGAAACGAACCGAAAGCGGACGTTCTGGTGGACGATGAGGAGGAAACAGCGTACAGTGACGTACCGATGGCAATGCGGTCAACTGTGCAGGTGAGTGCTGTTTGGACAGTGGTTTTTTTTGAAATCACTGTTTGTGTGCGCAAGATGTGACTGTCTCTAATCATGATGGCCGCAGCCAAATCGTTTTGAAATAGAAATTCTGGCACGCTGATTTGCATGCGCTGTGCTGGTGTGTGCGTGTGTCAGGAACAGTTTTAAACTGAAATTCAAATAAGCCCAGTCAGCCAGCTTCTTTCAGAATACTCCTGTACTCAACTTATTGTAGCGTGCTTTAGTGTTTTTAGCTACTGTGGTTGTGTTTTGCTGTTTTTTTTATCACACACAGAGTTTGTGTCGGATATTGGAAACCGTTAATTCAACAAAAAACACTGCAGTATCAATATCAATCACTCGGTTTTGTTTGCAACGTTCAAAGTACTCTAATTTTCTGAAGCGATCACAATTTACGCACAGGTTTTCGATGGATCCGATGCCGACTTCGATCAACTGTTCGCTGACCGCGCTGAGCAGCTGGCGAAATGGCCGGCCAAACCGAAATCGGCGTTCGAAAAACCATCGATGGCCGATTCGCCGACGACAGCACAGCCAATCAGCGTGCCCGATTCAAATGGAACGGCGGAAATACACGGAAAGACCGAAACGAAGCCAACGACTGCGAATGACATGGTCGCACTATTGACGGCCGCTATACAACGGAATGCTGGCTCGGATATTCGGTGAGACTTTCTGAGATTTGAATTTGGCGCGTTTGTTTGTTTTAGTTTTTACCGTCAAACACTCGCTCATTTTGTCGAAACTCTCTCAAGCTCTACCACCAGACGTGGCCAGTTTCAGTTAGACCAGTTTAGATGTAAGTAATCGGCTGGTTGTACAGAATGCATTTTTTTTCATTTTCTCCTTTAAATGCAACTGAAGTCCGGTTGTTCGATGTCCGCTGATGTATTTGTTTGCATTCTGCTGTTTTTCAGCGCTCAGCCAAAACCAAACCTGGACAGCAGCACTGACAGCGATTCCAGCTCAACACCGATGCCCACACGACTACCATCATCGAAACTAGAAACTCACCCACAAACACGGACCTTTGAGTCAGTCATCAAGCAGGAACCTCAGGAAACCCGAGAAAGTGCACTGCAACCGAAACCGAAGACAGTCGCAAATTCATTGTTGAAATCGTCGAGGTCAACCCGAATTAGTGCCGATGTTGATGCGGCGATCGCAAGATGTCTGGCCGATTTGTCGGGGGGCGGAGTCGACTCTCAGGGCAGCTCAACGTCCCGTTCCACTCCGGTGATCAGTCCATTCAGTGCCCCTGTTGTTGGTGGTGGCACTGTCGACAAGCACGACGTTGACATGGCGCATCAAAATGGAGTTGACGTTTCGACGACTGATGATCCGTTGTTGGAATTGGACACGCAATTCGAGCGGTTTGACAAAATTCGCGCCTTTCTACTTGGTGACTAAGTGATTTTTATTTGTGGTGCTGTTTTCGTTTCATCTGTTGTTTTCGTTTTTGTAATTTTGTTATTTTATTCGAATTATCCGTGGAACAGAGAAATAATGTCAGTACAGATATTTGTTGAATAGTGGACGTCTGGCTTGTTGGTTTTATGTGAAATTTTTATCTGGTTTTATGCTGTTGTGCTGTGTTCTGTGTGTTTTTGTTGTCTAAAATGGTGCAGATTTCGTACCTGTATGGTTGCCGCAGGCAAAAAAAGGTAACGCGGCTTGTATTTGATTTTTCATTCCAATTCAGGTGCTTTTATCATCGTATTATTCTGTTTTCATTTTGGTGGAATTTTTGTGTTAACAGGGTGCATTCAATTATCATGGTGAATTTGTCTGTCCATCTGATGTGGTTTAATTGCAGGATAAAGATATCTGATACCAAAGTGGTAGTCTTAACTGTGACCAGGTTTTGTGGATGGTTAAAACAATCAAACCACAGTCAAAAAGTTGTTGACTGAAATGCAGTGCAGACGAATGTGGGGCAGGAGCAGCACTGTGCGTGCAGATGTTTTACCGTGTAACCGTGTTCAGAACTTCAAACGGGGCTGATTGGAGTCTTGTCGGCGTGTGTCACCGCTCGTGGCCTGGTGGTAGTGCGTTAGACTGTTGTCTGTGCGCTCGGGGGATCGAGCCCCGCCGAGGGGTGTATAAGCACTTAATGACAGAGAAAACTCGATGGGCGCCCTACTCGACGGCGTTCTGTACGCTTTTCAGAGTCAGCCCTGGCTAAAAACATCGCCATCGTTTGTTCGTTCAATTGTGTGTTCAAAAACTATCGAATCAATCCAATTCGTACATTCAAAATAATTTTTGCATTCAGATCAGCTGCATCAAACTTTGTACCAATCAAATCAAGTTTCGAGTTTCTTTCTGTAAGAACGTGGAATTGTTTACGAAAACTTGCAGAGACCAAAGTAGCATGGGCCCATTTGCGCGGCTTCTTTGGCAGCACGCCGGCAAGACCACCGGATTGGCGGCGTTGGCTGGCATGGGCTTGACGACAATTGGCGAGTTGTTGTTTTTTTGGAATAACCTGAATAACCACTCTTGAAGACGCGAAGAAAAATATTTCAAAGCGGATTTTTGTCATTAGGTGGAACACGAAATAATAGCAATCGGATGGACTCGTTTCAACCGCACGAGAAATTGGCGACCGGCTGGAAAGTCGAGCATCCCAGTGAGCCGATCGAGGGTCTCGGAGATATTCGCCTGTCGCGAAAGGTTCGCATGATACACTACTAATACCAAAGGCCCGTTTATACCTGACGTATGCAGACTTATGATACACTACTGAATATGTATGCAATAACACGGGACCTAAAGTGACGTGTCGTGCCGTATGCGCATATGTCAGGTATAAACGCGCCTTAAGCTACTGGTGGTGATTTTGGAAGTCTGATTTCTTTGCTGCAAATAAACAAGAAACCAAATGACAGAAAAAGGCAACGCTCGACAATCCAATCTGGCTTTTTTGTCATTTGATTTCTGGCTAATTTTTAGCAAAAAAAGATCTTTTGCTTGTATAAATGACTGCCAGCAGCTCAAGTACCCAATGGAGAAACTACCCGGTGCAGAGAAACCAGGCCCGGCAGTCTCTTGACGTTTCGTCCCACACCGCCGTCTGTTTGCTAACGGACTAAAACAAATTCCGCCAAAAAAAACAGAGCAATTCCCGTCCCCGTTTGATGTCCATTACCAGATCATCAGCCCCGTCGACCGCACCGGCGTGCACCTCCGCCTCTACCAGTACCAGACGTGTCCGTTCTGCAGCAAAGTGCGCGCGTTCCTCGATTACTACGGCTTCAGCTACGAGGTCGTCGAAGTGCATCCGGTGACGCGGCGGCAGATAAAGTTCTCGAAGCAGAAAAAAGTGCCCGTCGTCGTCGCGAAAGAGGCCGACCACGAAATGGTGTGTTTATTTTTTCTTTTTTTGGTGGCCCTTGGTTCCAGATACATACGAAGCTATCTAGATACCAAACTCCGAGTGGTCTTTGGTGTTGGGGGGATGGATGCTGATGCATCGTTCATCGGTGCCCTGGCCATGACAGACGGACGACTTTTGGGGTTCCCGTTCTTTTCTGGCGGAACCAGGGATCTGCACACTTTGCCCGATTTCGGTGGCTTTCGCTCGCTGTTAACTGCTCAAAGGCACAGAAAAGCTTTTGAAATGTGATCAACAAACAAACAATCAAAAAATAGTGCTATACTGTATGAATGGCCGTTCTGTTTCCACTCAGCTGTTAGTGGACTCCGTGTTCGTGACCAGTGTACTTCGCTCGTTCGTTGTCAACAAAGGTGAACAGAGCCTCCGGGAGGCGTACGCCGAATACCCGCAACACACGCAGCTGGCGCCAGACGGCAGCGTAAAAATCGAGCCACAGAACAAATATTTCATCAATTTTCACGAGAAACTCACCGATAAAGCGGCGATCAATGCGAAAAAGTGCGTTTTTTTTGTAAACGTGTGAGGGTCGAAGTCAATGTTCTCTGGTTGCTAGATGTTTTGTTATGGACCCTCGTAGCCTGGTGGAGACTATTGTCTGTGCGCTTGGGGGATCGAGCCCCGCCGAGGCGTGTACAGACACTTAATGACAGAAAACTCGACGGGCGCCCTATTCAATGGCGTTCTGTACGCTTCTCCGGGTTGGCCCTGGCTAAAAATATCGCCTGAAAATCCCAACAACAACAAAAAGGGTCTACTTTTGAGACATGCTATTTCGTATTAGTTAGCTGCTCTCACGAATTATGATTCGTAATGGCTTAGGTGACCTTTTTGAAACTGATACCTAAATAAGCAAAGTTTGCCCACCCCCTCAAAGTCGCTCCGCAACCAATCATCTGCAGCGAATTTCCGAAAAAAATCCAACCAATCACCGATGCAGAGAAGAGCGCGAATGGCGCCAATGGGTCGACCAGCGTTTCATACACGTCATTTCGCCGAACGTCTATCGGACGATGGGCGAGTCGTTGGACACGTTCCACTGGTTCGCGCAAGTCGGCGACTGGCACGTGAATTTTCCGCTGTGGGAGCGCTGGCTGGCCGTGTACGTCGGCGCCGTCGCGATGTACTTCATTTCGAGACGACTGAAAAAACGGTTGGCCAACACGGCGCTTTATTGAAACCAATGCGGAGTTGTGTCTTTTTAATGTGCGACTCATGGTGTATCAGTGTTGTTATTTGAGTACATTCAACTTCAAATTCAAATGCGGCGTTTTGATTGATCAAAAAATCAAAAGTCTACATGAGTGGTCTGAATCCACTACTCTAAAATTCTAGTCGGAAACCGCTGCATTCTGTTTATAACAAAGTAATGTTGCACAGTTACAAGAAAACACACGCGCACACATGTGCTGCTGTGACTTGTGTTCGTTGTACGTTTGCGACTGTGCAATGTGACTTTGTTATTATATCAAAGGTCTTGAGACTTGGCACTTTGCCCCACACACCCAATTTGCCGCACTTTACCGCACAAAAACGTTCAATTCAAAGACCAAACACACCGAATCAGTGCACGCTTGCGAACGTAAATTTCACCCAGCCGTTCCTTCCGGTAATTTGAAATGTTTAGTTTTTTAATATTTCATTCGCAGTCACAATCTCCACGACGACGTCCGTGTGAGCATGGACGAGCTGTGCAACGAATGGGCGCACGCGATGGGCGATCGCTCGTTCATGGGCGGACTGACGCCGAACATGGCCGACTTGGTTGGAGGACATTTTTGTGGTCATGAGAATTTTTGTTATGGACGTTTTCATGAAAACCTTTTTTAACTTTTCTGGAGCCTTAACTTTTTAACATTAAGTTCTTTTGCGTTTCGGGTTGTTGTTGTTGTTGTTTGTTGTTGGAATTTTTAGGCGATGTTTTTAGCCGGGCTAACCCAGAGAAACGTACAGAACGCCACTGAATAGGGCGCCCATCGAGTTTTCTCTGTCATTAAGTGCCTATACACCAAACAAAAAAAAATTTTTTAAAAAAAAAAAAAAAAAAAAAAAATTTTTTTTTTTAAAATTTTCCTATTTAACAAAAAATTTTTTTTTCAAACTTACTTCTTCTTTTACCCAATTTTTCAACCATTTCCCAAAAACCCCCCTCCCCCCCCCCAAAATTTTCCCTTCATACTCTGGGCAATTAGTGACGTTTTGGAGGTCGGGCCCTCCCCCTTTTCCCCCTTCCTTTTTATTTTTTTTAAAAAAAAAATTTTTTTTTTAAAAAAAAACAAAAATGACGATTTTTGTTTTTTTTTAACAACCCTACTATACACCCCTCGGCCGGGTTCGACCCCCCGAGCGCGCAGACTGTAGTCTAACGCACTACCACCAGACGACGAGGGTGGCGTTCAAACGTGTGGAAGCCCGCAAAATGCCACTTTTGTAGGCCCTGTACGGCGCGATGCAGTCGTTTCGCGGCACGTCGGCGTTCGGCGACCTGCGGTCGAACAGTCCGCAAATGTCAGATTGGTTTGATCGAATGGATGACGCCGTGAGAAATCACCGTGGCTCCGCTGAACTGGAAACGTTTCGACGCAAACAGACATGAGTAGTATGATGTGTAGGTGATGATTTACTTGGAGTCGAACATTTTTTTTGTGCAACACGCTGATTGGTCGTTGTGATGCAGCCAATCACCGAGTTGCATCTGAACATGCAGCACAGTTTTGTCTGTTTTTACTGTACATGTGATAAAGTTCTGCTAAAATTATAATTTAGTGCTAGTTCAACCTTTTTTTGTTTAATTGTTTTTTGTGCACCTCAGTTGGATTTCTCCATTTTGTTGTGTGATGTTAAAATAAAAAAAACTTTGTTGATCGTTATGTCACTGGCATGAATTCCCATTTGAAATTGGGTATATGTTATCAAAAAGAGTAATTTTTTATCATAATCAATAGGATGGGAGGCTTTTCAAAAGTATGAGAAGCCAATTTTTTCGACGAAAAATCACTGTTCAAATGCACCTGATCTAAATGTTCACATGTGAATAGTCGATTCATTAAAACAACATTTCAGGACTGTAAATTTTAGTAATCACGAATCACGCCACTTTTTCGAGGACTGGGAATGTGGGTGTCGGCAGTAATACAAGTTCGGTGAATCGGTGCGTGTCTTTGTATTTGTGCTGTGCTATTTTTAAAACCGGACAAACTATGACGCAAATCATGTGTCAGGAAAGTAGATATATTGTTAGTGAACTCCACTGCCATAGGCAGACCGCTCGTTTCACCTGAGAGCGATTTCGCAATACTTGCTCAGAAGTTTGCGTGTACGCGCGTAAAACCTTGATCAGGCCACAGTGGGACGTGTACAAAGTTTTTGTTGAGAAGAGAAAGCTGTTGATGGAAAAACGTTAAAAAGTTTTTAAAAAAGTATTTCTTTTTTCAGCCCGTCTTCGTGAGACAATTTTCGTCAATGCGTATCGTTTTTCGTTATCAGCAGCAAATAGAGACAAAAAATCACGTGATCCCATCAACACCACCACCACAAGCTGGTGGGTGAGGTGAGTCATCATTTATGTGCGTGTCTATGCCAAAAGTTCCAACGCGTATAATAATGACGTCATGCGCAACGTCATACGGTCGTGCGCTGATTGGCTGTTGCCGCTAGCGACGACCAATCATCGGAGTGTGGTGTGGTGTGCGCTAAACGCACACACATGTGATGGTGCAACGTTCAGTCATTTTCGTTTCAGTTCAGTCAGTGTATCTGTTTTGCATTGCGCTGTGCGCACGCGCATTTTTTCAGCGTTCACTGTGTCGCCGACTTTGAACTGCTGCACAGTGTGTTTTCTGTGTGTCAGCGGATGAAAATGCGTTTTTTTCTTTTCATGTCACTTTGTTTGATCACTGTTGTCTTGTGTTTCCGACTTCTATTTGTTTTGTTTTTTGCTGTGTGCTTTTTCGGAATGAGATGTAACGATGTAACGATGTAACGTTTATCTTACCAAGGTAGTGATGACAGTTGCGGAATCAGTTGTTTGACGTTGAACAGGCCTCTGCATCTGTGCGCTGAAAAATACAGCGCAGTGCACGGTTTTTGTACATGTAACATGCTGCTTTTCTTCATTGTCCAATTTCATCCAAAGTGAACACCAACCACCTGACTTGATTCATTTCAGCTGCCAACAAAACTCTCAATTATCTCAATAAACCAAAATAAATGAGTACATGAAGGCAATTCCATTCGGAAGACCATCAAAGCGATGATTGCCACGGATCCGACAGCCAATCAGCATCAGGAGAGCAGTTTCTTTGCCGATCTGTCGCTTGATGAGCTGGATCAGCCTAAATTCACAAAGATGCACTCGAATTCGACGGAAAACGACGCCAAAATGACGCTGACGTCGACGATTCTGCCGAACAGCTCCGATTCGGAGACATCCGTCGGCTCCGGTAGACTGGCGGTCGGAAGCCAGCCGATGGTCGCTCGTCAGGTTTGGCTTGGCTGGTTGCTTAAATTCAAGGTTTTGTTCAGGGAAATGTTGTGCTTGCTGCGTTTTTTGGAAGTGTGATCGCATCTGAGAAGACGCTTTTGGCAGGTGGCGAAATGTACGTCGAAAAATCATTGAGTTGAGTGGCTGCACTCCATCTCATTGCTGCATCTAAGCCAATCAAGAGAAATGAAATCAATCTGACTTCTTTGTTTCCTTGATATTCAGGAATCAATCGCTGATCTGCTGGAAGTGGTGAAACGGCACGCCAATTTGGGCTCCACCACAACAACCGTCAGTAACGGTCAGCAGGCGCATTCGTCTGCAGGTACGAACAACAATTTGGGCCGCTCATTCGGACGCCCGAACGCGCTGCCTTTTGAATCGATGCCGTCGATGGATTTGACGAACGATCTGCTGAACAACGCTAGTCCGACCATTGGTGAGCGTTTGCGAACTTTTGAATCTGTAAAAATGACTTCTTTTTTTTTAGCTGACTTTATGCGACATTGTTCTCATTTCATGCAGTTTATGCTGTTTTATGCAGGATTTAAGCGGTTTTATGCTAATTTTTCCTCTTTATGCTGATGTTAGGCTGACTTCATGCCGTTTGATGCGGACGTTAACTATGCGGACGGATAATGCTAGTGCGTTATCTGCTTCATCTCAAGTTATCTAAGAAATCCGGTGCTTAGTGATCATTATCTGCATCACGACAACCTGATTGGTCTACTCGACCATTCTGTGTGGTTTATTTTGGAAGCATATGCGTCCATATGCTAAATACTCGGTGCAATGATGTAACTTCTGCCTTTGACTGTGTGTCTTTTAAGCCAAAGTCTTGTGTCTTTGTCTTAAGTGTGCATTCGATATCTCTTTTCTCTTGTTCACAGACGCGATCCTCCAATCGTCGCTGTTCAACTCGCCCGCCAATTCGCCGACGTCGCTCGGTGCGCTGCGCAGCATTCACGCCCAGCTGCACCAGGCCGCGAACACACCGATCACGGCGGCCATCGCGAACGTGATCAGTGCCAGTTCGGACAGGTGAGGCACGCACGATTGAGGATTTGCAGATTCGTGTGTTGAGAGAGATCAAGAGCGGCACATCACTGATGAGGCCACCCCTCTTCTACGTATGATAATGGCCAGGCCGAAATGCAGAGAACCATCCTACAACTTGGTTGACTTTGTCCTTGAACTTATGACTGAAGTGTGCGTCATACTGGCACAACAGCCAACGGCGTGTGGGTGAGACCATCGAATTAGATATAACGTACGATCAATTATTTTGGTCCCGAGACTGAATGCGCGCTTGGATTGGTAAACAGCTTCATGCTTGACGCGGTAATTCTAAATCGGTGAGGTCTCCCTGAGAATACGGTTGAATCACGAGGGTCATTTTGAATTGCAGCATCATCAAGCATAGAACTGAATACCTTTCGACGTACATGTATGCAGGTGCAATGCGTCGCAGACCTGATAGAAAAAAAAACACTAAACATTGTTCAAATGTTTTTTTGTGTCTCTTTGTTTTCTTTCTATATGTCGCAAACATTTTGCAATATCTTGATCACAATTGATACATTTGCTCACACTGTGCTTCCGACCAACCACACGTTCTCAGCCTCGACACACCGAACGTGCCGTCGGGCAAAGTGCAGCTGCCGCAGTCGCCGGACGATTTCGTACCGCAGCCGGTGGACGTGACGAAAGCGGAACGACCGCAAACCGCCCATCATGGTGGTGGATCGGTTGCCGTCGAGATCCAACAGACGATCAACGGCGGCGGCGTCGTTTCCGGCGCATTGGAGCCGGTGCGTGTGCAGCGCGGCGACTCGACCGTCGACGTGGACGTGACGAACGAGGACGAGATCGACGTGAAGTATCACAAGTTGCAACCGATGGACGCCGAACCGCCGTCGTCGTCGCCACGCGCGAAAAAACCGCGACTCAGCGCGACCGACCGCTTTTTGATTCGTCAACGCGCGGCCGGCGGCGGTCGAAATGCCGCTTCTCCGGCGCCCGTCGTCGAGCGCCCGCTCACCGCGGAGCCGGTCACCTATCGGTTGGTCTTGTGGTTTTTTTGTTATTGTGGATTTTCTTTCACGAATTTTTTTCAAGTTTTTTTGTGTGTGTAGTTCCCGCACCGGCTCTAGAATAAACCCGAATGTACCAAGACCAACTCGGGTTGGTTTCGTGTGCGAGGTGAAAGTGAACGAACGCTGATGGTCCCCATAGACCTATGCCCTCGCCACACGAGAGGAATTGTTGTTGTATCATGTCATTGGGTGGAATTGAGAGAGGACATTGTTTACGTACAGCTATGTCAAGGCGTAGTGTTAGACAGAAACATGAAAGCCCCTCAAATCTGTCATATTGGGCGACTTTTCAAAACACCTATGGGAACAAACAAAACAAAGTCCAAAGTTCAAAGGACACAGCAAGTTCCTAAACGGACCCACCGATGTTCCGATTATACGTGATTTCCAATATAATGTGATCCTTTTTCCTGTAATCTTCGTTGTCCTCCAGTTCACTAAATTGCCACTATCTCGCTACTTGAAGTTTATCGTATCTTTTCAGTTGCGACGTTCAATCGGCATTTGCTTCCGGCAGCACTGGGCCGGCGCAACAACGACAGCCACCAATCGGAGGTCATCAATTGCTGAAACATCAGCCAAACGATCGCCAATGTCAATCGGTCGATCCGCAGCCGCGTCGGTCGAAACGAGCGAGAAAGAGCACCGTGAATAGTGAGACGACCGATGGAGGGTCGATTGATTCCGGTGAGTGACGTCACGGCAGTGGAGTTGCGGCGATTTGGAAGTGTGCTGATACTGTGATGTTGTTCTGTGTTGGCAGTTTGTGGGTGACCGCACAGACACCTGCGACAGTTATAGGGAATCAGCTGATTGGTTGGTGGTGACGTGCATGCATGGCTTTCTGTGCAGGACGACAGACGACGCTCCACAGCAATGCCTGCACAAAAAGCATGCATCACGTGACCACCAACCAATCAGCTGATTCCCTAGGATTTAGAGTTCGACCGTAGATACTATCTTAAGATAAACTGCACGTTATTCAAAATTCGTACGTCAAAAGTCAACTGCATTGCACAAACGCAGACTGTACACGCCCAACATTGATGGGCGGTGCAGCCCGGGACTTAGCACTGACGAGCCTGGGGAGCCGCGGTATGCGCTTACCAAACAAAACCGCAAGAACCATTGCTTTCACCAGTTGTAGTTGTCTGCGGATTTCCATCTTCGAGAGCAGACTTCCAACGCAACTCTACTAAAGGGGCATTCATGAACGAGTATTTAGTGACCGCTAATTACAGCTTCATGAATGCCGCTTATTCTCTCTGTTGTGCAGACTGTCTGCCACGCGCACGACCGTACCGCTTGAAGGAGCCGGACGAGCGAACGCCGGAATGGCGAGACAAACGGGATCGCAACAACGACGCCGTCCGACGAAGCAGACAGAAGAAGGCGATGCTGCAGAAAGCGGTCAGTTCGGCAACTCTCTGGCTGAACGCGTTTGCTTTTCCAGTTTTTGGACCGTCTCTTTGACCAATCAATCAATCAGCGTCCTGGATTTTGCATTGAATTCGTGATGCTCCAGCAATTGAACACCAAAAAAACTGCAAAAATGACATGTCAACAAACGTAGTTCACTCAGACCATCTGTCTGAGGTAAAACGCTGTTTGGCAGTTCCGCCTGGTGTCCGTCGCAGGCAGCACTGCGGTGTGCGTGTGCGTGATGAAGCTGCAAACTTTATGCAATGCGATTCGTGGTGGTCTTGAAATTTGTGGCTGCATCACAATCAATTATTACGACGATCAGTGAACCACTAGAAAGGTGCATTGTGGTTTGATTCAGTCTAAGATATCTTTTTTCTCTAGATGGAAGTCGAGAATCGAAAGTTGCGCAAGGAACTTGAGGCGACGCGGGCGAAACTCGCCGAAAAAGAGACCGAAAACGCGCATCTTCGTACGCTGATTGCGCAACTGCAGAAGCGCACGGGCACTGCCGTGCAGACACCGACGAAAACACGCCGACGTTGAGTGGGGCGCGTTGTTTGAATAATATGCTGCAAGACCTCAATCGGTTGAAAGGCGGCATTCATGAAGCATGATTTTGTGACGCATACCTATGTTTAACACTACTGCTACGCGTCACTAAATACTGCTTCATGAATGCTTCTTCAGGAACCAATAAAAAACTAAATTTGGAACTCAGTTATTTTGTTTTTCACAGTTTGTGGTTGGCTTGCGTTCATGTTGTACTTACATCTGTGTTACCGGTGTTGAGTCATAATTTTTCAACTGGTTTGCTTGCAAGATTACTTTGATTTCTGAACAAAATATACGTCATTCATTGTTTTCAGTCATCCGTCTGGGTTTCGTCTGCCAGCTTTACGTGAAACTCGCTCGATTTGTTTTGTGCCTTTGTGTTATTTTGTTAAAACTGAGTAATTTATTTTGAATGTTTTGTGGTTTTTTGTAGCGACTTAAGAATTTAATGTTCTCCTTCATGTCAGCGTCTTATAAAAAATCAAAAAAAAAACAAATCATTGAATAATCTGAAAATGCTAAAGCTTGTGTTGTTGTTATCTGATTCCCGCATATTTGTTGAACAAATGGCATTCACTTCTGTGAAGCAACTGTGTTACTCTTAATGTGTACAACTTCAGATAATATTTGAGGATGTTACAGTTACTACTTTTGAGGATGTTGTAGATACTTTGTGTAATCCCGGTTGATTCTGGAAAAATTCTGTAATTGTTTTGGCAGATTATTATTGTTTGGTTGTCGTTAATCCAGAAAACAATTAAATACAGGAAGAAAAAAATCGTTTTCGTTCAGAAAACAGTTTGAAGTGGAGTTGTTCAAAACTCTTAGCAAATATTTTGCAGTGTAAAATATCAATTTGTAACTTTAAGAAGGCTGATTTGTGATTCTGGTACAGATGTTTATTCCGTCAATCAGTGCTGTAAATCAACGTAAACGATGCCGCGAATCAGCTGATTATGGTCAAACTCATTTCCATGAATGCGAAAACAACCACAACAACAACACATGCAACGTCACGGCACCAATATAAAGCAGCCAACGTTCAACTAGCGCAATAAAGTACATCCACTCTGCTTTCTCCTTCTCTTTGGTCACCGTGTCTTCAAGGTGGTCGAGCAAGAGTTGCTTCTCACGGAGAACCAGATCAGCTAACTGTTCAACGTTTCTGAACTTCGGCTGTTTATCGTTTTTCATCTGGCTGTTCTGCGCTTCGGTTTCATTGTCTTGCTTAGTCGGTTTCGTAGTTTCTTTTTCCTCATCAGTTGACATCGAATCGAGCGTCCGCGACGTTTCCGTCTGATTGGCTGACTCTCTCTCCGATTCGGTTTTTTCCACTTCATCGTTCTGTTGCTGTTGTTGTTTCTTTCGTTCATTGTAAACCTTGTGCACGTGGTGTAGCACTGTGGACAGGCTGAGCTGGAAAATTGTCAGTTTTCTATGAATTCAGTCATTCAGCTGAAAGATGTCATTCAAAATCTGCAGGTGCTTTCATGAAGCAGTATTTAGTGACCGCGTAGCAATGTTTTATCACACAGGTACGCGTCACTAAATATTGTTTCATGAATGCCGTTTAACACAATTTTGCCGTTTTTTATGCACAACAGCACAGCTAATCAACAAGCCCAACTTCAGTGCACAGTGATCTACCGTGTCTTTTTTCGCGTTCGCCTTCTGCGTGAACGGGCACACGACGCTGAGCGTCTCGATGAACAGCCATCTCGCCCACGGATGGAGCGTTCGTTTCGGCGGTTGAATCAGCAGAATCAGACCGGTCGCCGCGACTGTGCTGACGATCACGACCACTTGTTGCAGCAGGAGGTAGGTCGCTGTGAAAAATTTCGAAAATTTTCACGCAGTTGAAAATTCTGCGAGACTTGATTGAATTTTAGGAACATCGTTTTGCCGGAGCATTAAGCGGCATTCATGAAACAGGATTTAGTGACGCGTAGCTGTGTTAAAACATTGCGCTGCGCGGTCACTAAATACTGTTTCATGATTGCACCTTTAGTGCGAGTTTTGCAGCCGTAATCAGCGTGTTTCACCAATACTTAATTACTCACTCAGCACGACACGGACGTTTGCGACCTGCGGCAGCATTTTCATCACCGTGATGTGCAACATGAAGAACGACAGGAAAACCTTTTGGCCGACCATTGCTGGTTGCTAAAGAAAATTGTGGGCACTCTTGGCAAGTTGGTTTCGACTAGAAACTTACTTTTATTTTTTAATAGGTGAAACTAAAGGGGCATTCATGAAGCAGTATTTAGTGACTGCGTAGCTATGTTTTGACACAGCTATGCGTCACTAAATACTGCTTCATGAATGCGCCTTAAGATTTGGTATGCGTGGTTGGTTACCCTTCGAATGCCGCGATGGTCCATCGGCGTAAACAGCTGCAGTAACGCAAACACACCGACGAAATGACTGGCGGTAATTTGCATGAAAATGTAGAATTGATCGCTTCGATCGACGTCAATCAAGTACTCGAGCACGGTGTAGTTGCCTAAGAAATTGTGTAATTGTTTCAACTATGCGTAGGCTGACTAGCTCTATTGAAATTGATATATCAACGAAAAAGTTTCAAAGTTACTAAGAAAATCTTGCAGGCTGTTACCCAACACCGGATTCTGCTTGCGAACTTTGTGCTCGGTGAAGCTGACCAAATTGTACTCCATTACCGGGTAGAAGTGATCCAATGAAACGCCGTCCGAAACGAAGCGAAACTCACGGCCGTATGAGGAGGAGCCAATTCTGATGATGTGCGTTTTTTTAGTTCTGTCAATTAGTTCCGCTCCATTGCATTCAAAAAAGCTGTTGTTTTTCTCTATCCCAACCCGATCTTGCAGTGATGCGAATCCCATGGAAACTTGTAGACGTCCGCTCGGCAGTAGCGACTGATTCGGTTGTAGATCTCCACCTCGATGCTGCCATTGCTCGTGATCTGCACTTCCGGTGGATAGGCGAACGCAGGTGAGGAACTGAGATTTTTTTGGAAATTTCTTGCATTTTTTGATTTGGGCACTGAGAAACGTACCTTAGTGTCCCACCCACGTTGCTGATACCAAATCACAATTGGATAGCAGAAGGTTTGCCGTTGCACAGCCACTAAACAAATACCAAAAACAGAACGAAAAGCAGCTTTTCTCCCCCTCGCCAGTCAAACCTTTGAAACGCCATCACTCCAGGCATCCAAACTCGCTCGGTTGGAACGTCAATTACCTTCAGTCCCCCAAATTCCTTCGGATCCCACGAAAGATAGTCGTCGGTCCATTGCTGCAAAAAAATTGAAAACTTTTAGCGCTTTTAGCATAAAAAACATTGTTCAACGTATTCAAAAAAACTTCAAATGCATTTGAAAGTCTTAGACTTTCGAAGACTAAAAAACCTTTCGACTGACCATGTGCAACATGCCATTCAGAATGATCAGTTGTTTCCATTCGTCCTGAAAACGTATCTTTTTTGGAAAAATCCATTCTCATTCTCAGGAACTGAACTCGAAAAAAACTACCGCGCACAATGTCTTCGAGGTTGATGAGAAACATCTTGACAAACACTTCTATGATTGATTCGTCCTTTCTTGGTGGAACTCTTGCGTCATATTGGTAAAACAAACGACGCAGCAGTCGCTGACGTTCACTGACGACGTTGCCGGACGATTCGTTGGCGGTGGCTGCATTGAGGAAGGTGGAGGAAAACAGTTGTTTTTTGTTGAATAATATGGTTTTTATAACACATGGTTATAACACACAATAATATAGAATCATGGTTTTTATAACACAAATTCAATTTCCAAACTGCCCACCTGGTCCGATCGTTATTGTTAGCAACGATATAGTCACTAATACCAGGTTGCTCATAACAAAGATCATTTTTGTGAAAAAAAATAAATTCAAAATTGAATGAAACTATTCTTTCTTAATGGATGCGCAGGAAATCTTTAAAACACCAAATATCAACAGTTTATCGCAGTTTAAAAAAAGCAACTACATTCACACGCTTATTGTAGAACACAGTATGTTCTGTGTGGCATCTGCATCCAACAAGTGCCGACATTAAACATTTGTTGTTTGTTATCATTGTTCTGTGAGATAAGCATTGAAAAGCAAGAAACTCGTTTTTCCTACCAGCACATTTTTGCCAGACAACCAGAGAGTAAAAGACAAATAGTGTATTATGTGCAACACAGGCGCGACATGTTTTGCTGGATTTCTTTACTTCTTGTCCTTTCTGCTTAGAATGACTATTCAAAATTGCCGATTTAAATGTTTACACCATATTGCGATCACATGCGTGCATTTTTTTAATTCCAAGCATGCGCAAGAAACCAGAACAAAAGAATATGCAGCGCAAGCATGAAAACATACAAGAAAAATCGCTCGATCACGGAAATAAAATAACTGTAGTCTGCCTTCTGTTTCTCCTTCTTCACCACATCCTCGACGTGATCCACGAGCAGCTGGTAGCGGTCAACAAGCTGGTGAAACAGTTTTTGCATCGAGTCTGTTTCTTCATTCACCGAAACCTGGCTTTCGGCTTCGGCTGTACTCTTGCTGCTTTGTTTATCAGCAATAGGTTCGCACTCGGCTTCAGAAGTTTTCTTCTCCTGCGTATTCCTTGCGTCTGAATTGCTACCAAACGTTTCTAGCGGTATCAGCGTCGTCGTCGTCGTCGTGTCGGAGCGATGTTTGTCATTTGAAGCAGTTTCAAGATCGTCCAGTTTCTCTTTCAGTTTCTCGCCAGTCTCCTGTTGACGAATGTACTGCAGTATTGTCGACAGATTGATCTGAAACATCAGAGACAGCAACATGAGAAAACTAAAGTCAATCAACACAACATTAGAGCATTTCTCGTAATACCGTCTGTTTGTTCGGCTTGACTTGTAAGACGAACGGACAAAGCACACTGAAATAGTCGACGAAGAACAGCTGAGCCCATTTCCACGGCGTTCGCTTCGGCGGTTGCACAAGGAACAGAATTGCCGTGCTCACCAGTGTGCCGACAACGATCAACAGTTGCAGCGTGAATAGGTAGTCCGCTAGGAAAGAAAGTACTCGAAAGAAACTGTGAAAAATTTCTAAAAAGCCAGTCCGCTTTGAAAGCAAGTATCTGATACTCGTAAAAACTGAAACTTTGTGAAAAGCTGAACTTGAAAAATCTTGTACTCACCGAACAACGTTCTGACGTTTGCCACCTGCGGCAGCATCGAAATAGCCGTCATCTGCAAGCTGAACAGCGACAGGAACGCCGATTGGCCGTTTTTGGCGGCTTGCTGAAATGTTTTCGAGTGCCAAATTTGATTGAACAAGTTTATTTGCAAATCATGCAATTATAAAATGGTGGTCGGATGGATGAGCTTTTTTGAGCATATTCTCCTTCCCTTCCCCATTCATTTCGCCGTTTGTTGTCACGAGCACGCTTTGTCCTGTGATGTTGTCAAGCATTTTTCTTCCTTTTGGTATGTAGCTTTGTTTCAAGCGTACAACTCCAACCAGATCGACAAACCCGCAAAAGTGCCCGAAACTTTCGACTGCCTTTTTTCGAACTGTCCTTGCGATCATGAAACCAGTGTCCCAAAGCGAAATTATCTTCTCGACAGAGATACTGTAGTTAGTGCGAGCGCAATGCAGTGTTTTGTTCGCTTGCTCCAGCCTGCACACCCTCTTGGCCTGGTGGTAGCCCGTTAGGGGGATCGAGCCCCGCCGAGGGGTGTATAATAGGTGAAAACTCGATGGGCACCCTGGTGTTCTGTACGCTTCTCGGGCTTTGCCCTGGTGGCTAAAAACAACGCCTGAAACACCACCACCACCATCCACTCACCCGACGCATGCCGCGCGCGTCCAGCGGCGTGAACAGCGCCAAGAACGCGCAGACGGCGACGAAATACGACGACGCGATCTGCATGGTCATGTAGAACTGCGTCGCTCGTTCCGTCGCGATCTCGTACTCGATACAGTGGACCGCACCGTCGGATAGCGCCGACTGAAACGCCCGAATTCGCGACGCCCACCAGCGCAGATTGTACTCGTTCGTCTTGTAGTAGAACGTGCGCATGTCGAGCTTGGTCGACGTGAAACGAATCGCGTTCGAGCGCAGTGTCGCTGGACCGACACTGAAACAATAAAAACACCATTTTCTGGCAGTGCACTGCTTTGCATTTCACCTGTTTCATTTCGTTTTATTTTGCGAGCCGCAGCACTGGGGATTCCGATAAAACTGCAAGAACAGCGTATCAAACGCAGACCTTAAGGGGCATTCATGAAGCAGTATTTAGTGACCGCGCAGCTATGTTTTAACACAGCTACGCGTCACTAAATATTGCTTCATGAATGCGCTTTTATGTTACCCTGGCTAATTTGCAGCATTAGCTGTGACATTTGTAGTGTAATTGATTGGTTGATTATCACGCACACACCTGTTATATACACCGCATGCACTGCTCCGCCTTTACGCAGAATGCATCCATCCAACTACATACATACGTTCACGTCAGTGCGTGACCAACCACTGACACCACAAATTTCGCCACCAACAATCATCCAGAATGGAGAGCAAGCAGAAACTCACTGAAAAATACACTGATGTTTGTCGTACGGAAAGTCGCGTATATCAACGTGACAGTAGCTGTTCAAGTGCACGGCCAGCTCCAGTTCGACACGTCCGTCGGCACGCACTTGCACTCTGGTCGCTGAGGACTCCTTGAACGTGGAGCTGCTGCTGCAAGTATTGCAAGAAATGAAGGGCAATAATGAAGTGACTCGCTGGTTCGCTGATGTTTCAGCCAGACATAACATCCGCCTGCGCCGGTCATCATTTTTGATTTGGCAGTGCAGCCCCGGGCCTTGTCGTACTGACGAGCCTGGACCCCGCGCCGCGGTATACGCTTACCAGGCGAAACCGCAAGAAACAGTGCTTGCATGTTGTGGTGAAAAACAAGATTGCTTTCATTTCATTTCTCGAGGACACACTTTATTGACGGTGTGTGTATAAGGTGCTGGTCTGAAGACAGTGTACTATGCTATAACACAGTGATGTTGCATTGTAACAAATAAATGCGTATTGCTGTTATGTCGTATGCGTGCTTTGTTTGTGCAAGTGCAACATTACGGTGTTATAACCGAGGGCATTGTCTTCAGAATGCGATTTCTGTTGTCAATCTTTGTCAGTCGAACTCTAAATTATGGGCTATCAATCAGCTTATTCGTGATGCATAAGCATTGCTATGAAGGTGCAATTTGTCCGTCCTGCAAGAAAGCGTGCATCACGTGATCAACAACCAACCAATCAGCTAATAGTCTGTTCGACTGTGTACCACCTTTCATAAAGCGCCAGCTTCGGCGTCCACACGTCTTCGGCCGGCAAATAGATCGTGTCTAGTCCGCTGTAGTTTTTCGGATTCCAATGCAGAAAGTCGTCTTTCCATTCCTGAAAACAACTGAAAAGTTCGTACTTTGCAACTAAATTGGCAAAGAAACCATGCGGCAAATCGGCAAAACATGCGTGAAACCAACCAAATGAATCAAGCCGTTCAAGAGCATCATTTGTTTCCATTCGTCCTAGAAGCAACAATAACAATAATTGCAATCACACGTTGCATGAAATACATACTACTCTCCATGAACTCCAAAAGTTATCATACAATGTCGACAAGACTATAAATGTAGGTGGTCGATCGAATATCAACGGGATCGAGCCCCTTTCGCGGGGTCACCGTTGGATCGTATTCGGCCAGCAACGTTTGAATCAGATAGTACACGGCGCTGTGAGTCACTTTACCGTTGTCGTGTCCTTTTTTAGTGAAAAAAATGTTGTACGAAACTCTGTCATCCGAAAATTTTCAGCAATTCATTCATTTTAATAGATCAGCTTACCAGCTACATGGTACAGCAACAAGCAGACGCTGATGAACAGTGCTATCGACTTGCAAGATATCATGCTTTTTGAAAAAAAAAATTGCGGGGTATTTCAGTTACATCACCGCACGAAAACCACACCGCACTCCGGCAGTTTACAATTCATCTTTGCAAAACATCAATATTTGTTTACAATTCGCGTCTTTGCAAAAACACCGGCAGAAAATTCAGAGATAAGGTTGCGGGTATTTCGCTTTTACATTATCATCGCGCGGTCGATTGCTTTCAGTGGAACACGTTTTTTTCTCAGTTCACACGACACTTGTGCTATGCGGCTCGCTTTATTCCAAACAACATTACATTGTACCTAGACGCTGTTAAAAGCATTTTTTTCACAATGTTTAATGGATGTTAGGTTTGTCGGCTCGCTGGACCAGTTTCTTGTAGCATCACCAAAGTAAAGTGATTCTTTTGAATACAACAAATGTTGCGGCTTGGACGGGGTTATGTTTTTAACCGAAGATCACAAAAAGGCAAAGTACGAATGTACAGTTTGTATCGAGTGTTGAGTTAAAAACAAAAAAATCTATTATTCTTGTTTCAATCCTGTGGTTGCGACAGCTGTTGATGATTGCCAACTTCTAATTAATGCTGAGAGCGTTCGCCTTGGCTCGCCACAGCGACTGTTTGACTCATCGATCAGGTAGAATGCGTCCGCTGAAGATGTTGGACAAACAATAAAAAACTGATAAAAACTAATATATATGGTCAAAATCGAGTATTATTTGGAACCGCTGTGTGTGTGTGACCTTTTCGTACTAATTTTGATGGAACTCGAAACTGATACGGAATTTAAACGCGCATTCATGAAGCAGTATTTAGTGACGCATAGCTACGCGGTCATTGAATACTGCTTCATGAATGCCCTTTAACGGTTCCATTGGTGTCAAGCCAGCGGCTTCACCCACTTGCAGAGGGCGAGACAGAAATGTGCAGAATTACCGAAAGAAGTTATCAGTGGTCGATTTTGCAAAAATTCATCACTCTTCTGCTTCTCCCTGACCAAAAAAACAATCCGCCTCACCGAATCCGCCATGCCTGTCGAACACCGTCGACTGTCGCACAGTTCGATGTCGCACCGATTTCGACGCGCGACTCTGCAACACAGCGACACGCAGCGGTGCGCAGGCGCTCAACAATCGGTCGACATCCTCGGGGCGGCGGACGCCTCCTGAAATTGTTGCTTGAAATATTTCTTGCTCAACAAAAAGTTTTGTAAAATTTCGATCAATAAACCATTGACACTCAAACTGAACATGACAAAGAAACTGACCATGTTTGGTCCATGGCAAATACCGTTGGTTGCTAGTTTGGTCCGTTTTTATTCGTACTTTTTCTTTCAACCAAAAGTTATTCAGCAAATTGTTGAGCGATTCAAACAAACTTCAAAAAAAATTTGACGACGCATAAAAATAAACTCAGCACCAAAAAAACTTACGATTTTTAATGAAAACTTGTTATTTGAAGGATTTTGAGATATTTTAACCAAGATTGTTCCTGTTTGAATTCACAGTCCTCACAGTAATAGTCAAATCGAAAACCAAATACTTGGAAACGGAACGCAGTAGTAGAGCACAAAATTGCCGATTTTATTGCCACCGAACGGCTGAGTCTGACTGTCGATTAGCCGATTCGCGGCTTCCAGCGGGGTGCAAGCGCCGATATAATGCGACTGGAACTCGCTAAGGTGCGGCTCATTGTCATCGTCGAAACTGAGCACCATAACTGGTGCAGCCTGCAAAACGAAAGGCCCCGTTTGTACAAGACGTATGCGCATACGGCACGTCACGTCACTTTAGGGTTTCGTGTTATTGCATACTGCCGTTCATACCTGACGTACGTCGACGTACTTACGTCTGCATACGTCAGGTAGAAACGGACCTTAAACTCAATTCATACAATAATGTAACTGGCGTAGCCTGCAAAACTGCGCACCATACACTGTAATTGGTGCAGTATGCCAAAATGCGCACCAAAACTGGTGCAACCTGCAAATCTGAGCACCATAACAGTGACAACGTTAATCGATGTGACCTTGCTACAAAAACTGACCGTCTGCTGTTCGTTCAGTTGTCGTCGAATCTGCATCCGATTTGGGCTGGTTACAAAGGTGGTCGAAGTCTCCGAGAACTGCTCTTGCTCATCGCGATCTCGAATACTTTCAATGCCGACCAACGTTGATGACCAAGAGCTGAAAATGCCAAACTTAATGAGCATTCATGAAGCCTTATTTAGTGACCGCGTAGGTATGTTTTAACACAGCTACGCGTCACCAACTACTGCTTCATGAATGCCGCTTTACCAAGTTTAGTAACTTCCGTGTGCAAGTAGTGATCGTTTGTTGCTTTTCGACAATTTGAAACTTCCGTTTTTTTAAATTCGGATAAAAATTTCCGTGAAACTATTGTCTTTTCTTCTCTTTTGGTATACGACTCACTCAATGCGTTTGCAGACGTCGAAAGGGAATAAATTTCATGCTTGATGTGGTAATTCTAAATGGCCTACCGTATCTCAGGGACACGGGTCACTTTTCCACTTTGCAATTCCCGCGTCACGCATGAAACTGCTTACGTCTCTGTGCGGGCATTGTGTCGCAGAACCAAATGAAAAGATAATAGGGGGTATTAAAAAAGCGTTTTCAACTTCTTGCCGATTAGCATTATTTCGTGACATCGAACTGGTATGGTTGACAGTCCTTGGCAACGACGGTGATCGTACACGCCGGTCGTCGAACCAGCAAAAAGTAAAAAATACAATTTTTATCATTTTTTACAATAACGGCGGAACCTTCACGGATTACAAACTTCTTGTGTTTCATCACTCAATTTTAACAATGCCGTGCAAAATGCACGTCTGAGTTTATCATGACGACACGTCTCTGGAGACTGTCCCAGGTAGACGCTTTTTCATGAATTTTATTTTATACGGAATGACCGAGTAAACATGGCAGCTTTTTTCAGGGTGCAAGGAGCGCGCGAAATTTGAATGAAAGAAAAAAGACGTTCAGAAACCAAATTGTATGCTAAATTTGACGCGTTTTTTTAGACTTATGGATTCTTCGTGCTATTCTGTTCATTTTTGATCCCTTGAACACATGATTAGGAGTTATGTTGGCATTTTTGAAAAAGACAACTCCTAGTCTGCGACTGATCTCGCCTTGACGGGCTGCCTTATTTATTCGGCCATACTGTATCTTAAAAATGCATCCAAACAAACCGAACAGTGTTGAATGAGCGACGGGGTGTCGAGGTACACGTTGATTGGTTGTTTCTCGTCATGGTAGCTGAGGTTTTTCGAGTGGTCTGCGCCGGTGGCAGCAGCGGCCGCCACACCCGCGGCAGCGGCGGCGCCACCGGTATCGTCCCTAAAAAATAAAAATGGTTTTATTACTTTTCAGTTTCCGAAAAAACAAAATCACCTTCTAAAAAACCGTAAGTGGCCGATTGATTTGGATGATGAAATTGCGCTGCTTCTCGCCGTGTTTGCACGTCAACCAGGGAGCTGTCAGATGCGGCGTACTGCGACGACGACAGCGACGGGCTGTTTTTCTGTGGTGCGGTGTCGTCCGATTTGCCATCGCGGTCCGTGGTTGAAAACTGCGGTTTTGATGTGTTTTTTTTCTTTCTAAACATTCGGTTTTTAGTGCAGTTCAGTAAACTCGGTGTAAAAAATCGGACGGAAAATTTTATTCGATCATATTTTTTACAAAAAAATTATCTTTTTTTCAAAACGAAGAACAACCATTTTCTCACTTGTGTGATCGTTGAAATTGACCACGGCGATGCTGCGGTTTCGTCATCAGTCGTTGAACGTCCTTCTTCTGCGTCCGCGCAAGTGACCAGTGAACTACTCCGATCTGTGGAATCAGCGAACTTCGTTTGATTTCTCGGGTTTGAACTGGACGTTTCGGTGGTGGAATTCGTTGTGGTAGCGGTTGGAAAACTGAAAAGAAAAACCAGCAAGTGCAACAAAGAAGGACACCGTTCTGAGCTGAGGCACCTTTTGGGCACACGAGTTTCCTGGCATCAATTCTTCCGACGCGAGACCGCATTGTGTGGCACCGCGGTATAAAGTGGCATTCATGAAGCACTACCAGCTACGCGTCATTAAATACTGCTTCATGAATGCCCCTAAGGCGAAATCGCAACCTAGCGAACGTTTTACCGCATACACACAGACCTGTCGTCCTCAGTGACATTGACACTCGATTGCGATGAAGAACAGTCCGATAGACACGTGCACTGGCAGTCGTTTGTCGGCGCACCACAGTGACAGCCGAACACAAGTTGACGTGCTTGATCAGGGCGTAATTGACTGCGACTGCACTGGCCGGTTGATGCGGCATGATGTGGGTCGTCAGTGTGCAGTGGCGCGGTTTGCTATAAAAGTTTGGTGATTTAAAAAACAGTTTTTGTGTGGCTAGTTACTGATTGGCTGGGTATAAATACAATGTAGAACCGGCCAATACAGAAGCGCAAAAGCGGTAAATTTATTCAGAGTCGGTACGCATACTTATTGGTGTGGTTTTCTTTATGGTGAGGGTGCCATGTAGGGCTAGGTTTAGGCTTTGGATTAGGCTTAAGGTGCATTCATGAAGCAGTATTTAGCTACGCGTCACAAAATACTTCTTCATGAATACCCCTTTACGTTTAGGAACCCAGCACTCCATTTTTCAAAACGAATTTGGTTTACACAGTCATTCATTCTCTAATTGATAAAAAAATTGCGCTTTGAAGTTTGTTTTCGTTCAAAACCATCTGGACACTACTAGTGCCAATATGGCAACTTGTGCAAAGTTTACCGTCTGTAAAACCCCAATTTTCGGACTATTTGCCACCATGTACGCACTGCTGCTGCCGCTTGAGCACGGTGTTAGCATGGTGATGATGATGATAAGTTCAGAATTAAAAAAATGATTTCTTTGAAACTGCAAATTAGTCTTGCTTTGTGTCAGGGGCAGGCAATGAAAAAAGTGTCAAAACTGAGATTGTGAAATATGGTGGGACGTTGTATATTTGTTTGAATAAAATCAACAGCGACACGCTGATTGGTTGTGCGTCATGGTTGGACGTCCAAACAACATGCTCTGATTTAGCTTGCTAACTTGAACAACATCACGGCACTTACTATATTATCTAAAAATGCGGGAGACGCATATAAAAGGAGGAATATGGCCTTGTGTAAGCAGTGAAAGACTTGGCTCGACAACCTTTTCAAGTCTCTGATGTGGTACACACGGATACAAGTACATAAGAGTCATATTTTTGCGCCGCGTTTGTTGTTTAAAAGCTTGCTGAAAAGCGTAAAACTTTGAAGTTATCTAGATATTTTTCAATTGTTCTCTTCAGTTTAGTCTAAAATCACATCATGTGCGAAATTCTGTACAGCATGGCCGAATAAATGAGGCAGTCCATCAAGGCGGGATTAGTCGCTGACTAGGAGTTGTCTTTTTCAAAAATGCCAACATAATATCCAATCATGTGTGCAAGGGAAAAAGAATGAACAGAATAATACGGATAATCCATTAGTTTAAAAAACGCGTCAAATTTGGCATACAATTTGGTTTCTGAACTTCTTTTTCTTTCATTCAAAATTCGCGCGCTCCTTGCACACTGAAAAAAGCTGCCATGTTTAATCGGCTATACTGTAAATTCTGTGCAAAAAAAACAAAAACATCAGAGATTGCAAAACATTGCTGCATGTAGCTTTATCGTTGTTGCTAACGTACGCACCGCTGTGCATACAGCAGCACCAGTGCAAAAAGTGTTGTCTTCCGTTGATTTTCACCCTTTTTACCAAACTCTTGTGACAGGATAAACCGGTGAGTCATTGCCACAGAAGGAGACCTTGCGTTCCCAATGCCTCTGCGATACACTTTGTGCAAACCAGTGTCAGCGATCTAAAGTCTGATCGTTATTTTAGTGGTTTTAGAGGTCGCTAAATGCTAGTAAAAGGCAAATGTGAAAGTTTCATTTGTCTACAATGTACGAGGGTTGCCACTTGCAACCTAAATAAAAAATAAACGGCGCAAAAATATGACTCTTATGTACTTGTATCCGTGTGTACCACATCAGAGACTTGAAAAGGTTGTCGAGCCAAGTCTTTCACTGCTTACACAAGGCCATATTCCTCCTTTTATATGCGTCTCCCGCATTTTTAGATAATATTCTGACTTTTACATAAGCCCCAAAGGTCGGACCAAAATCACAATACGTTGGTCACACATTCTTCTAAACCCCGGACAACACAGGTTTTTCATTTTTCGTTTTTAGGCCAATTTCCTCTATGCTTATTCTACGGCCCAAAATCGTCACGATTCAGTACTTAGAATTGCTCACATAAGAAAACTGACCCAAAAGCCGTGATCGGCGCAATGAATTACCATGGAAAACACCGATTTCTTGTTTTTCATTTCTGGACCGGTTTCACTAAATTCCACGGCCGATTCGCCCGAAATCGCCACTATTCGGTATCTATAGTTGCTCACATGAAAAAAACTAACCCAAAATCCGTGATCAGTGCATTGAATTACCCTGGAAAACACCCTTTTCTTATTTTTCGTTTCTGGACCGATTTAGCCAATTTCCACTGCCGATTCGCCCGAAATCGTCACGATTCACCATCTAGAGTAGCTCACGAAAGAAAACTAACCCAATATCCGTGATCAGCGCATTGAATTACCATGGAAAACACCCTTTTCTTGTTTTTCGTTTCTAGACCGATTTCGCCAATTTCCACGGCCGATTCGCCCGAAATCGTCACGATTCAGCATCTAGAGTTGCTCACTTAAGAAAACTAACCCAATCTCCGTGATCAGCGCATTGAATTACCCTGGAAAACACCCTTTTCTTGTTTTTCGTTTCTGGACCGATTTCGCCGATTTCCACGTGAAGTGTTCTGCCTTGGTGTGTGTAAATGGCTCACTGGACTGCCAACCGATCCGAGCTGCTGTGTGTGATGACCGGTGGACGACGTTGGGTTTTTTACTTTTTACTTTACTTTTACTCAATTAAAACGACTTCACTTTTATTAAAACGACGTTACTTTTATTAAAACGACGACGAAAGACGATAGAAATAAAGAGGGACAAAATGGCACGAACGGCACATGCTGAACTCATAAAACACACCACTTTTATAATGTACAAGAACGAATCAAGGAAAAATAGCTGAACAAAGATTTAAGAAAACTGTTGAGCATCTAGGAAAAAAGTAGATGAGCATTGGAAGTCAAGCGCTCTGTCAGAAACAGCTCACCGTAAACCCGGCTTTGTGTGAGAGTGCAGACACGAAGGCTAAAGTAGGACATTACACACGGCCGATTCGCCCGACATCGTCACGATTCAGCACCTAGAGTTGCTTGCATAAAAACCTAACCCAAAATTCGTGATCAGCGCATTGAATTACCCTGGAAAACACCCTTTTCTTGTTTTTCGTTTCTGGACCGATTTCGCCAATTTCCACGGCCGATTCGCCCGAAATCGTCACGATTCAACATCTAGAGTTGCTCACTTAAGAAAATTAACCCAATATCCGTAATCAGCGCATTGAATTACCCTGGAAAACACCCTTTTCTTGTTTTTCGTTTCTGGACCGATTTCGCCGATTTCCACGGCCGATTCGCCCGACATCGTCACGATTCAGCACCTAGAGTTGCTTGCATAAGAAAACTAACCCAAAATTCGTGATCAGCGCATTGAATTGCCCTAGAAAACACTTTTTTCTTGTTTTTTTGTTTCTGGACCGATTTCGCCAACTTCCACGGCCGATTCGCCCGAAATCGTCACGATTCAGCATCTAGAGTTGGTCACGTGGTCACGTCAAAAAAACTAACCCAAAATTCGTGATCAGCGCATTGAATTACCCTGGAAAACACCCTTTTCTTGTTTTTCGTTCCTGGACCGCTTCGCCAATTTCCACGGCCGATTCGCCCGAAATCGTCACGATTCAGCATCTAGAGTTGCTCACGTAAGAAAACTAACCCAAAATTCTTGATCAGAGCATTAAATTACCCTGGAAAACACCCTTTTCTTGTTTTTCGTTCCTGAAATTGAATCACTTGAACTCTAGCGAAAATTCTAAGAACTTCAAAAGCTACAAACAAAAAAGAAAGCAAAGATCAACAATTATCAAATTCGAAAACCTGAAGTGCCAAAACTGAAAAACCTAAAAGCTATCCTGATAAACGAAAACAAAACTAAAACTAAACTGTCACGATGACTAGAAATTGTGATCACGCACGGCAGTCGAAATGCGTCGAAAACCCCAAAGAAAAACCGCCAAAACTAAAATAGAAGAAAAAACATTAAAACAGTTCACCCTCTCCCCACACTGAAAACGGGGGTAAAACAAAACAAAAAAATCAAACAAATCTATTACAAATCAGCAGAAGACTGGCGCAACCTGCACTCTACGTCGCAGTAACTGAGACCTTAAATATCAAAGAACCGTGGCTAAACAATAAAACTTCTACTGCGCTTCACTGCGCCACAACCAAACTTCTCCTCGCAGCCTTCTTCAGCAACACCACCACAGCCAATCCAGCCAATCACGTTTTTGATCACGGAGGCCGTCCTCCGTTCGGTTTGAGTCTCGGAGACCGAAATAACTCCGTATCGGTTTGAGTCACGGAGACCGAAAATAACTCCGACCAACCAAATCTCCGCTGCGGCGTTTCGGCTTTCTCGAAAGCTGCCCTCGGCGAAACCCGGCCGTGCCATAGATCGACGCCGTCTCAGCTCGCATGCCGCCACAACTCCAGCCACCGTGCCTCCGTTCCTTGCGACGTTTTGCCAGCCACTGGTGCGCCCGCCACTCCGCTGATCTGCCTCGGCGACACTCGACGACGCGTGAAGACGCGCAGCACGCCACCGCCTCTCGTCGATGCTGACCCTCCATGGCCTTTCTGCACTGACCCTCCATGGTCTCGGTGCACGCGACGTCGCCACCCAGCATTGTCTCGGCGGGACCTCCACTGAAGTGTTCTGCCTTGGTGTGTGTAAATGGCTCACTGGACTGCCAACCGATCCGAGCTGCTGTGTGTGATGACCGGTGGACGACGTTGGGTTTTTTTACTTTTTACTTTACTTTTACTCAATTAAAACGACTTCACTTTTATTAAAACGACGTTACTTTTATTAAAACGACGACGAAAGACGATAGAAATAAAGAGGGACAAAATGGCACGAACGGCACATGCTGAACTCATAAAACACACCACTTTTATAATGTACAAGAACGAATCAAGGAAAAATAGCTGAACAAAGATTTAAGAAAACTGTTGAGCATCTAGGAAAAAAGTAGATGAGCATTGGAAGTCAAGCGCTCTGTCAGAAACAGCTCACCGTAAACCCGGCTTTGTGTGAGAGTGCAGACACGAAGGCTAAAGTAGGACATTACACACGGCCGATTCGCCCGACATCGTCACGATTCAGCACCTAGAGTTGCTTGCATAAAAAACTAACCCAAAATTCGTGATCAGCGCATCGAATTACCCTGGAAAACACCCTTTTCTTGTTTTTCGTTTCTGGACCGATTTCGCCAATTTCCACGGCCGATTCGCCCGAAATCGTCACGATTCAACATCTAGAGTTGCTCACTTAAGAAAATTAACCCAATATCCGTAATCAGCGCATTGAATTACCCTGGAAAACACCCTTTTCTTGTTTTTCGTTTCTGGACCGATTTCGCCGATTTCCACGGCCGATTCGCCCGACATCGTCACGATTCAGCACCTAGAGTTGCTTGCATAAGAAAACTAACCCAAAATTCGTGATCAGCGCATTGAATTGCCCTAGAAAACACTTTTTTCTTGTTTTTTTGTTTCTGGACCGATTTCGCCAACTTCCACGGCCGATTCGCCCGAAATCGTCACGATTCAGCATCTAGAGTTGGTCACGTGGTCACGTCAAAAAAACTAACCCAAAATTCGTGATCAGCGCATTGAATTACCCTGGAAAACACCCTTTTCTTGTTTTTCGTTCCTGGACCGCTTCGCCAATTTCCACGGCCGATTCGCCCGAAATCGTCACGATTCAGCATCTAGAGTTGCTCACGTAAGAAAACTAACCCAAAATTCTTGATCAGAGCATTAAATTACCCTGGAAAACACCCTTTTCTTGTTTTTCGTTCCTGGACCCATTTCGCCAACTTCCACGGCCGATTCGCCCGAAATCGTCACGATTCAACATCTAGAGTTGCTCACATAATAAAACTAACCCAAAATCCGTAATCAGCGCATTGAATTAGCCTGGGAAACACCCTTTTCTTGTTTTTCGTTTCTGGACCGATTTCGCCAACTTCCACGGCCGATTCACCCGAAATCGTCACGATTCAGTATCTAGAGTTGCTCACATAAAAAACTAACTCAAAATCCGGGATCAGCGCATTGAATTACCCTAGAAAACACTCTTTTCTTGTTTTTCGTTCCTGGACCGATTTCGCCAACTTCCACGGCCGATTCGCCCGAAATCGTCACGATTCAGCATCTAGAGTTGCTCACGTAAGAAAACTAACCCAAAATTCGTGATCAGCGCATTGAATTACCCTGGAAAACACCCTTTTCTTGTTTTTCGTTCCTGGACCGATTTCGCCAACTTCCACGGCCGATTCGCCCGAAATCGTCACGATTCATCATCTAGAGTTGCTCACATAAGAAAACTAACCCAAAATTCGTGATCAGCGGATTGAATTACCCTGGAAAACACCTTTTTCTTGTTTTTCGTTCCTGGACCGATTTCGCCAACTTCCACGGCCGATTCGCCCGAAATCGTCACGATTCAGCATCTAGAGTTGCTCACGTAAAAAAACTAACCCAAAATTCGTGATCAGCGCATTGAATTACCCTGGAAAACACCCTTTTCTTGTTTTTAGTTCTTGGACCGATTTCGCCGATTTCCACGGCCGATTCGCCCGAAATCGTCACGATTCAGCATCTAGAGTTGCTCACGTAAAAAAACTAACCCAAAATTCGTGATCAGCGCATTGAATTACCCTGGAAAACACCCTTTTCTTGTTTTTAGTTCTTGGACCGATTTCGCCGATTTCCACGGCCGATTCGCCCGAAATCGTCACGATTCAGCATCTAGAGTTGCTCACGTAAGAAAACTAACCCAAAATCCGTGATCAGCGTATTGAATTCCTACGGACTAAACATTTCTCCTATTTTTCGTAGCTCAGACAAAATTTGTAAGAGTGAAAAACTGATACCCAGTCAAAATGCTACCAACTTTAAAAAATGCACAATTTTGACACAAAAAAATGCCCGGGCAAAAAAATTAAACTAAATTTTCAAAAAATACGGATGAAATTACCCTAGGAAAAATTTTTGTTCGATTGTGAAAGTGTCCCAGCTAAAAATTGAAAGGGCGAACACTTAAAACCTGGTGAAAACCCTCCGAACTTTTAAAAATGCCCAATTTTTACCCAAAAACAAGGTCTGGTTAAAAAATGGATCAACTTCTCAAAATCTCCGGATGATTTTACCCCAGGAAACATTTTTGTTCTATTGTGAGACGACTTCAGTTAAGAAATGCAGGTGCGAACACTTGAAACCAGGTGAAAACCCTCCGAACTTTTAAAAATGCCCAATTTTTACCCAAAAACTGGGTCTGGGTAAAAAATGGACCAATTTCTCAAAATCTCCGGATGATTTTACCCCAGGAAACATTTTTGTTCTATTGTGAGACGACTTCAGTTAAGAAATGTAGGTGCGAACACATATGATTACACTACTGAAAAAAAAATACAAAGGGAAATAAGTAACACTGTTTTCAGAATAGGTTTTTCGTGTCTACAGCGTATGAAAAGTTGTCCGATGAAAATTTTTTCGCGGCTCCAAGCACAACTTTGGGTGTTCGTTTCGTGTGCACAGAACCAAGTTTGCGGCTTATACTATGCTCGCTGGACGCAGCGAGCAAATTTGAAAAAAGCGCGCGAGGGGATAACGGCTCATATTATGCGTGATGCGCTGTCCGCTCGCTGACGCTCGCTCGCGCATCCGCATGATTGCACAACAACAAAAATCGCACACAATTGCAACTATTTCACCGCTGATGTTTCACCGGGTTTACATATTGATCGTGGTTCATAAGTACACCGCTGCTCATGATGACACAATGGATAGGGACAACTGATAAAATTCAATGACGATTTATCTGTTCAACCTTGGAGATCTGAAGCGGCTGCAAATAAAAACAAATGTAAATATGCAAGGTGGAGCAGAAGTTGGTGAAAACTGCTTTAAAATCTCCCAAATGCACACACAATAGTCTAACAGACTATTTGACTCGCGGATATACAGATTGGGCACAGAAAAATTTATAAAGACAGCAAAAATGGATTCTTCAGTTTTTACTGAAACAAAACGCCTTTTATGAAAAACCGTTCACAGGGTGGTTCGAAAGTAATGTTTTTTAAATTTGGTTTTACTGTTTTAAATTTGCGTTTTTAGGCAAGAAAACCTATTTTCAGTCGAATAACATCATAATAAAAACGTCGTTTCTTTGTCACGGTTATTTTGCGCGTGTGCGAAAACGCTTTGGATCGAAAATGCACTACAACACGCGCTAATTGTCATAAAAATTACTCCCTGATCGAAATTTATAACTCATACGGTCGGTCACATACTCACATACACGTGTCTGTCTAGTCTTGCGTTATGTACTTTCATGATCTTCGCGTGTTCAATGTTCAATGCTCATTATATTCTGGATTTTGCAAGTTACTTTTTTAACAGAACATATTTTTTGTTTCTTCCCCGCTGAATTAAAAGTGCATGTTAAAGTCAGCGAATTGCTTTTGTGATTAAAAAAAACTACCGACAAGGATTTCAAGTGTGGTGAATGGTGAGAATATTCGCTGATTGTGAAAAATGGTCCATTTTGATTTGCAGTTTCCCGCATTGTCAGAAAGCGTTCATTCAGAAACAACACTTTTTATGAAGATAAACCATCGTCATCAGCAGCAGAGAACACTTTTTTCATGCGAACACATTTTCTAAATTTTTAATTTAGATTATAATTTCGATATGACAGGTTTCCGTTGCCCTTGCAATATTTTAATGGTTTTACGAATATTGTTTTACGATTGTTGTAAAAATTTACACAACATGTTGCATGTTACTTTTGTGGTGAACATGGGCGTGTTGATAAAAAAAAATAGAAACCGAAAAATTCAAAAAGTCAAATTTTGAATTTTAAACTTTGAAACAAAAAAATTTAAATTAATCGCAACAAAATAGTTAATTTAATAAAACCCCAGTCACAGTTTCTCATATTCATGAATTTCAATTTTGTTTTTCAGCCCGAAAGATGCACGCACCGATGGTCTGGTAATGAAAATTCCGTGTTATTATTTTCCGGTACGGCCATATATTTTTCATGGTCGTGTTCGAAATATAATCGCATTCATGTGATTTTCTTCGATCTTGCACTCGTCGAAAAAAAACAGCAAATATTGCGCGGTTGCTTATTCAAAAAACGCCACCCTATGACTTGCAAGAGACGTCATTCGTCACCAGGATGGAGTCAACGCATTTCGCTGGTCACAAAAATCCTACTACTTTCACTCGGATACCGCCAAATCGCCGCCAAACCGTGGCATAACGGCGCTCCGTGCTCGGCAGCCGTTAGCTTAGTCCCCGATGACGTTTTCGACAAGATCAGCGACACCGAGGAAGCCGATGCACAGTCGCAACTCAGCGATCTGCCGTACGACTTTTATTTCCTCGACAAAACTGGAACGCCGGTACGACATTATGCACCCGGCGAGGTGTATCGTGGTTAGTGGAAAGCGTTTCCAGTCTGGTTTGTATTCATTCAGATGTGGTTTTTGTCCAGAAATAGATGTCTTTTACCTGGTATGCGGTCCGCAGTAGTCGACCTTAGCAAAGCGGTTTGGACAGCTGAAAGTTGCGCTTGAAAGAATAACAATAACAATAAAAAAGTGTGTTCGATCAGGCGTCCGGGTCCGGTGTCCTGTCCGTCTAGGTGTCTCGCGTGCTGTTACGCTAATAAAATTGGCAACAAACACCGCACGCTCAGCGGTTTGGGCCACTTTCCTTCTCGCGACAAAAACACCGAACCCTTGTTCGGATGCCGTTGCTAGATTCAACTGCAGTTCTGCGCTATTGCGTGCGAAACCGCGAACGCAAACCTTTACATATAATATTGTCAGTTTACAAATCGACAGAAAACAGCTGTTGTGTCATATAAAGTTTTCAGAAATGCTTGATTTTCAAATTTCTATAAAGAGACCTTATATGCGTGACTTGTACGGGCAGTTTTCAGTGGTCATCAACAGCACCTACTCGTACTATCGCTCGTTCGTGCTGCAAGCTCGGACCGCGTCCATTCCACGACGGACGATCGGGACCGGACGGGTGGGTCGATTCCTGCAACGATTGGACTGGCCCGCGGAGGGGGTGCAATACCAGAACTACTGTCGCCCATTGACCCGGGAAAGCTCGATCACGAACACGGACTTCACGCGGAAGACCGCACTGGACGTCTGGTGGACAGCCGACCGCGATCGCGGTCCGGTGCAGTTCATGTCGGTTACGGTCGTTCTGTCATTTTACGGTCTTGATTCAGTGAACCGATAAAAGGTTTCGTGTTTTGTTTGGTTGGTTGTATGAGCATGTAGCTTGGTTATTCATCGTTTAATGATTCCGTTGCGTAAACACGTGGAAATGGACCAAACTAAAATTTTATTGTCCGTGTTCGTGCGTGTGAGATGGGCCTTTTGAAAGCATATGACGTCACTTTTTTGGTGTGCTCCTTCGAATAAATCCACGATGGTGTGGACTTTTGTTTTTTCACAAACTTTACTGACGAAATATTCGGAACACTCACACAAAAAGCTCCTGCAGAGAAAGTTTGAGTTTTTCTCCGGTCGTGAAAACTAAAATCTCCAGGGTTTGTCGTTTGTCCTGCAGTTTTTTCAGGGTACACACGGAATAGTTCACCACAAGTGCGCATTTACACCGTGACATGAAAGCAATTTTTTCTATTTTCAGAGCAACGATGCTTCGCGACGACGTGGTGCACTGGGCACGATGGAAACCACTGACCGGCTACATTCTGCCGTTCAGCATTCTGGAGGCAGTCGCTGAGCAACAGCAACGCGAACAGGTGGTCCGAGAGCGACACCACTTCAGAAGCAATACCAAACCGGACGACCGTTTGCGATCAAACGCAGCTTCGAAGCAGAATTCAGTTGTTGGTGAACAGAACGAAAACTCGGAAATACCGTCAACAACAGAGGCCACAACGCACAACCGTCGGTTGTTCGAGAACCCGCTCAAGTCAACCTCCACAACGAGTCCGCTAATCGTCTTTAGCGATCGTAACAATAAAAACAACCGCCGAAAAAACAACAACCGTAAATCGGCCAGTGATAATGAGCCATCATCAATGTTGCCGTTGCCAATAAAAAAAGTGTCCACCACCACTCCACCGAGCGCTCATGCGTCCACGCAAGTGTTGAACATTGTCCAAGATCTGTTCATCCTTCCCGTCAGCACCGCAACGACCGCGCTACCTCCAGTCGACCCGCGCGACTTGGCGGTTCTACGGAAACAGTCTGAAGCGTTATTCGATCAACCGTTCAACGACGCCAAGAATCATAATGGCAGCGTCGCTGTTGTTGATGATCACGACATCATTGACGTTGACGACACGACCGCTGGCAACAATGGTGACAGTAACAGTGCTTCGAGTGACGCCAATCGTGACGAGAACGCGCGCATTTTCACGTTGCACATGCCCACCGTGCAGCCGATGCTGGGATTCTCGATCGTGCAACCGCCGCTTATCCACAGTGGAACTCGGCCTTCTGTGTCAACGGAAGTTGACGACGACAAAGATCACCAAATTCACGGTGTTGCAGATATTGAACTGGACATTGAGTCGATCAACTCCCATCCAAGCAAATCTGATTTAGTTGATGAACGGGCGAGCGCAACAACAGTTGCATCATCGCTGGAGTCACCGGAGAAAAACGACGAAAACTCAAACGTCACACTCGATTCGAACTACTACGAACAGTTGCTGGCGGAATTACTGCGTAGACTTCAAAATGGCCGCGAGCTGTTGTATTTCTCGAGTGAAGATCCAAATGACGACCGATCCGTGATTGTAGACGAACACGAAGAACACCGACCATTCAGAGAATACGCCGATTTCACCGGGTACAATCCGTCCAGACGAGGGAGACCACAACAGCGACAGCAACAACGAAGAAGTGCAACAATAATCGACAGTCTGCCAAACGTGCACATTACGAACAATGTCCACAATAATTACCATCCGATCAGAGTTCCCTCGGAGCAAGCCCGTCCGCCGCGATTCTGGCGACGTTCCCCCTTGCGAAGAAGAACGCGGGCCGGAATCCCGCGGCGGAGACAACGGAGGGTTGGTGATACGCGCACAAGACGACAGCGATCGTGAATTTTTGGTCACTCTAAAAGTCATTTCACAGTTCCATTTTTATTGCGGAAACCTGTTTGCTTTCAAAAACCGCAACAACAATAATGGAATTTAAAAAAAACACCAATCACGAGAATTTCGATTCACGGAATCAGTGATGTTATGTACGCTTTTTGATTGCATAGAACTGAATAAAACAAATCAACTGAAAGTTCAATGTTTTGTTGAGTAGCCACAAGCTGCTGAACAGTTTTAAACATATTTGTTGAGCTGGTACCCATTCTGGTTACTCATCAAAGTGTTGAACAATCGTGGCATTTGTTGGATTTCGTTACTATAACAAACCACTTTTGGCGACACAAGATATTGTTGATTTTTTCAGTGAAAAAAAAAACGAAAATCTAATGCAGTCGATCACAATGTTTCACGCCATCCTGCCGACGTCAGTGTGTTCTTCAGATGACTGGTTGAATTGATTGAAAACGCACACCTGACAAATAAAATAAGATTCTCGCAATGGATTTGTTGGAAAATACAAGCACTCATGAAACATGACACTTGTGGAAAACTCACTGTCTGAGACGATCGATTTTCGGGGAATGAGGTCGCATTTGTACTTTGAATTTCGTTACTCGTAGACTGGAACTGATCCATCGTGTTTTGTACTTCGAGGCTAGTAATCGTGTTTATTGGACGCACTGAGACGAATTGGCCGCGCGCGCGCTCGTCCACAACGACAGTGACCACCTGGTAGACCAGGGCGACGCTCAACAGGCGCACCAATGACGTCATGATGATGAGATTGAGCACGCTGTGCGCCACTGGTGAGCGATCGTCGATTCAGATCATTAACAGGCGTATGGCAGTTTGAACTTCTGAATGAAAACACAAAAAAAACAAGTTTTACGCAATTACAAGAAACTCCTTGCAATTGCAATTCTTTACATACAGAATTCTGTACACACGCGCAGAATCGCCAATTTGCGTTGTGTGAAGAAGAGCTGAATCTTGAGTAAGCAAGCGGACCTAAAGAGCTGGATACCGTTTTTCTCAAATTAATGAAGAACTTTGTCAGTATACTGTATGTCGTCAGAAAAGCGACCACAAAAAGCTTATACATGGCCAAAAAAGTCAACAAAAGGCGCATTGCACATATAAAACGCCAAGGTAAGCGTTGTTTGTTTATATTATAACATACATTTTTATAAGTTTATGCATCGATTCCGTCGTACGAGAATATTTTGGATAAAAACTAAAAAAGCTCTTGACGGTCATGTGTGACTTCTACAGAATTGTATGTATGTCACCATTCAGTGTAAGCGAGTTTGTTTTGTTTTTTGGATTCGCTTTCCGGTTATGTGTGATTTTCTAATTGGCTGCGCATCACGTCATTGCATGTCATTCACTATTTGGTTATACTGACCGATTGTGAAATGCTGACGAGCTGTTGGAAAATCGCGAAACAAAAACAAACTGTGATTACAAGTGCACAAGCGTTTTGGCAGCAACGCCACATGCATGGGATTCCGACATTTCGCTCGGTTTTGCAGTTTTGAATAAAAAACAATTGCCGTAGCTGGTGTTTCGCAACTTCTGTTCTTATTCGATACATCATATGGTGCTACCTGTTGAGTAAGCGATATGTGGCAATCAACGATGCTTATTCAACATTTCAACATTGTGGGTTCCAGTTACGGACCGTCACAAAATACATGATCAATATTTGCTTTTGATACCGTTTACGGTTTTGATTCGATGTTGAATCCGTTGGGGAAGGAGTTGATGAGTAATGCATGTGATTAAGACAGATTTTTCACCGGTATGGTTTCACGTTTTTTAAATTTTATTGACAATATAATCACCAAAATCAATTAAGACGATTATGATGTACATGTGCATGTAATCATGTCATAGCAGACAGAACAATGAGCGTGAAAAAAATACAAAGATGGTATGCGATGCGATAATGGACATAAAATAAAAACTCACAATCAAGACCGATGAATAGACCAATAAGGACTTAGATTTCACACAAGAGATTACGATCAAATCAGAAATTTCCAATGAGAAAAACCTGAACCGTGTTCATCAGCAGTAGTTTTTCAGCAAACCAGCAATACCGCCAACCGCCACTGGGTGCGCATCAGATGCGCTGAAACAACACAACACAAATGAAAGCATCAATACTCTGGTATCTATGCTGTTAAAACAAGAACCAATCAAAATTTTCCAGTTCCCGAAACGCTCAAACAAAACAAAAAAGAGCATAACAACACCGACCGGACGTCAGCATCCATCCGACTGATTGCTTCGACGGTCGGCAGATTCGTCTCGACGAGCAGCTGCGCCTGACCGCGGTGCTCCTTCACGACGACTTGACAGACGATGCACGCCAACAGAATGGTGAGCAGACGAACGGTGCGCGTCATGATTTTGGTGATTTTGGTTGAGTGATCTGCAAGGAAACGAACTCTGGTTTGATTTGATGTACAGCCAACAACAGTTTTGGCTTTGCCGAAGATACACACTTCCCGATGTGGCTGCTTCAAATCCGCGTGCCGACCCAAATGCGATGGGTGAAGATTTAGAATGGTTTTTTTGTGCGGAAGTACATGTAACACGACACTTAACACCATTGCGCTCTTGTGAAACGGTACAGCTGCATCGATGAGCTGCACCGCAAATGGAACTACTAATTTGGCTACTTAATAGCCAATAGTACACCCTGAACAGCTACCCGCAACATTTTCCAAAAAAAATTTTGGTGGGCTGCCACAACAAAAGCCGTGAGCACAGCATACAATGTATGTGCAGACTGTTTCTTTAAACCTGTCAGTTTTTTTTCGCAGAATACAAATCACGCAGAACTTTGAATCAAAGAAAAATGAACGGGGTTAGATTTTGGTTGGAATCAAAACCCCATCTGTGCAAATGTAGCTCAATATGACGTCTTTCCAACCCGATCTCCTTCTTTCTTTTTTCGCGGGCTAGATACATGCTGAAAAAAATTGACAGGTTTAAAAATCATACTGTAGCTCTACAGTAGCCGCACCACGCACACCATATGGCTTGGGAATGGAACGTTGCTGAGTGTATTTTATTCATTTTTTCCTCATCTCTGTTTGGTCACTCATTAACGCTCATTCACAATGATTCAAATAAAAGCATTTTAATTTTGTCGTTGTTTCACAAAAAAATTTAAGTATTTTTGGAGTGCGGATTTGTTCAGCTGCTGTTCTTTTTTTATCAGACGACAGGCACTGAACTGGTTCCTGGGTTGGTTCACAATAAAGGTTCATTTGTCTCTCAATCGTAAAATTTTTTGCCTGTCATTTCTCGTTTCGTCTCGTGGAAACTCCGTCTTGCGACAACTGTAATTCCTACTACAGCTAGAACTCTTGGCAGTCTAGAACTGAGTTTGGAGGGGCTTATACGCTGTTCACTATGTTTTGTTACTGGAACCGCTTTGGATGGAACTTACTAGGAGAACGACGAAAACACACAAATCGTTTTGCGGATCGATCGCTTGTCGAGCAAACTTTCTTCCAGGCAGAAACGGTGGCGCTTTCAAAAGACACGATTCAAATGATTTCAAAAGACTTTGATTTGAATGTCGGAAGTTGCAGATTCATGCGTTTTTATACCGTGAGCTTGCGCACAATTCAATGAAAATGATGCCATAATTATCTTCATATAAAATCGCTGATTTACGTTTATGTAACCGTTTCTGGCTTTTAAAGTTTGTGAATTTATGTCAGTACCGGTTTCGGAAAATAACACAAAAGCATTTAACATATCATAAACGGTTTTTTCACTCCGCGTGTCATGTTTTATCACTGTTACACAGCTCACTCCGGCTCGCTTTTCGTCGTTGAGACACATCAAACAAAACGGTTTATTTTGCTATATTCTGATGATCATCGTTTCATTAAAACAGCGATAGTTTGGAAAAAGTTATTGTTGGTCAAAACGGTGTTCAAACAAATCGCAGTTCACGGGAATTCTCGTTTTTTTCCTTATACGGTGTGTGTGAATCATCGCGGCTGCAAATGTTTCTGTTTTGTTGCAGCGGGCTACATTTCGAAAACGTAACGCGCAAGCTTTATGGGTCGCATTTGAATGGAAAGCTTGTCCGCTGATTACCGTAAAGTCGTGCATATAAGGTTCCTCCCACTTATAAGACCTCCACCCAAAAGTGGGCGGAGTGTCACACACGGCGGGAAACCAAAAAATTCAAATTTTTAACTTGGTCGAAATCTCACCCCGTTTATAAGGCCCGGAATTCCTAATCTTCGCTTTATAAAACCTCCTCCCACTTATAAGGTTGTCACACAAAATTCCACTTTTTCAGAAATTTTTGATTTTGAAATTTATATAAGGAGACCTTATATGCAAGACTTTACGGTAGTGTCACGCAAAACCAATAACCGTGCTGGTTTTGCATTTTTTTCCCAATACTTGGACTGCCATCATGCGTTTTGCAGGTGTTTCATAATAATGTGGGCAATTATTTTGAACGTGAATTGTGGTTCATTCTTCATTTGTTTTGTCTCAGTTTCAAATTTTGAAAACGGGCGGTGTCTGATTCTTTTTGTTTGAAGCTTTTCACAAATCGGATGTTGGATCTTGATTTGCGTCTGATTTGAGATCTCCAATGATATAACTGATAAACTACGAAACAAAAAACTCCGAAATACAGAATTAGCACGTTGCAACAAATTTGGAGCGGTTTTTGACACACACGTTGCATTACATTTGCGATAAGCAAACCCAGTTTTGCTGTTTTTCAATTCCGTTGAAAAGCGGAGTGCCTGAATGCTTATTGTTTGTGCGTCAATTGTGAAATTGGCTGAAAAAGTGAAAATACGCCTGCTAAAAAACAGAGACAACATTATAACCACGCATGATAAACTAACTGTGTTTTCTGAGGAATGTACAGTATATTGCCTGAACATTGAAGAAACTACAGAGATATTGAGTTTGCACTGACGTTGACAGATATTAAAAAAGCTGACAGAAGCTTCGCGTTTATTTGGAGCGAAAAAACATCATTTGGACATACACGTCTTCTATAAAGACGGATACCTGGTATGTATGTTCCAAAAAGGCGACACAATTGTATCTGATATTTGTAATTCATCTCACGCAACCGCGGTCACACAAGAGAGGAAGAATATACCGTTGAACTTGTGTTTCCTTTTCTGAAACTGAAAGAAACAGACACGCTAGCAAAAGGTGTCCTGCTTTTTCTGGATGTACTGTCGCTTCCCGGACTTCTCCCGCGCGGACGTTTCTCGCGGACATTTCCGGCGACGGACTTCTCCCGTTTGGAATGTCCGCTGCGGGAAATTTTTGCGCGACAGATGTCCGGATACGGCTCTGTCCTGTCCGTCTAAGTGTCCTGTGCGGGGTCCGTGTCCAGGAAATAAAAGTGGTCCAAGCAAACTACCAAAAGTGTGGTGTTGCCAATTTTTTGGACATTTTGTTTGGACACCACTGGCGACACCAGACGAACAGGGAACCGGACATTTATGTTGTTGTTGTTGTGATTTTGGGCGATGTTTTTAGCCAGGGCTAACCCAGAGAAGCGTACAGAACCCCATTGAGAGGGTGCCAATCGAGTTTTTTGTCATTAAGTGCCTATACACCCCTCGGCGGGGCTCGATCCCCCGAGCGCACAGACAATAGTCTAACGCGCTACCACCAGGCCACGTACTACCACCTGGCTCGTGTACTATTCCGGCCCGCGAAATTCCGGCCCGTAGAATTCCGGCCCGCTCATTCTGGCCCGAAGAATTCCGGCCCGAAGAATTCCGGCCCGGAGAATTCCGGCCCGGAGAATTCCGGCCCGGAGAATTTTCGCCAGCACAAACAATATTAAACCACACGAAGTGATTTTTGGCAAATAAATTCTTAAGTGATTTTTTATTTTTGTTCAGAACTTGCTTGCAGTGACTTGTTGTACGGTATGGCCGGTTAAACATGGCAGCTTTTTTCAGGGTGCAAGGAGCGCGCGAATTTTGAATGAAAGAAAAAAGACGTTCAGAAACTGAATTGTGTGCCCAATTTGACCCGTTTTTTAAACTAATGGATTATCCGCGCTATTCTATTCATTCTTTATCCCTTGTACACATGATTGAGAATTACGTTGGCTTTTTTGAAAAAGACAACTCCTAGTCTGCGGCTGATCCCGCCTTGATGAACTGCCTCATTTATTCGGCCATACTGTAAGTTCCTAATGCTAAGCCAAGCCTTTTTGATAAGGTAAAAGAGTCACAAATCCTGTTCATGATAAAAAAATTTAAAATTTTTTTGTATAGTCGGACTGGATAATTTCGGGCATTAGCTGATTGGCTGGTGCGTTACCGTAATCAGATTCAAACGCGGGCCATTCAAATTGCACTTTGCTTTTTTTAAATTTCTAATTTTTGAGTGTTTGTGTTGATGAATGTTTGAATTTTCAATGGACAAAACTTGTTTGTGATTTATGCAATGCAGAAAAATTAAAAAAAGTAAAGTTGAAGGCGAATTATTATTTTTTTCAGAAAAAAGAACGACGACGACGGTGACAAATGTAAATCAAAAATTTGGCCATGAAAGCTGCTGTTCCGTATTTTTAAACTGCAACAAATTGTCTATAAACAGCTCAAAGATGCAGAAAAACTAAAAGCAGCTGTTTCTAAAGGCACAAGTTCAGTTTCCGAACAAGTACGACGGCGACGGCAACGACGACAACTAAAAATGTTGTTGTGTTTGATTTTTAATTGAAAATTTTGTTCATGATGATTTATTTTGTGGGAAAAATTTGAAAAGCAATCGGTTTTCAGACGAACATTCACTTTTCGAGCGTCGAGAGCGCATCACCGTCGCCGTCGTTCTTTTTTCTGAAAAAAAATAAAAATTCGCCTTAAAATGTACTTTTTTGATGTTTCTGTATTTCATAAATAATAATCAAGTTTTGCCCATTAAAAATCCAAACATTCATCAACACAATCACTCAAAAATTAAAAATTTTAAAAAAGCAAAGTGCAATTTGAACGGCCCGCGTTTGAATCTGATTACGGTAACGCACCAGCCAATCAGCTAATGCCCGAAATTATCCAGTCCGACTATAGTTTCTTTTTTTCAAAAAATTCTCTTTCCAAAAAGCAAACAGGACGAACATCATTGAAAATACACTGTAACGTGTGAACATCGATATTTTTATTTTATTTATTTTATTACCAAAATTACTTCGTGTGGTTTAATATTGTTCGTGCTGGCGAAAATTCTCCGGGCCGGAATTCTCCGGGCCGGAATTCTTCCGGCCGGAATTCTTCGGGCCGGAATGAGCGGGCCGGAATTCTTCAGGCCGGAATTAGCGGGCCGGAATTGTACCCCCCGCTACCACCTATGTGTTCGGACACCTTTTTTAGCGTGCATCTGCGACCGTTTGAGATTTTGCGCACGTTATACACAGAATCAATTTTTCAAATGGAAAACTTTTAAAAAGTCTAAAGTCACAAAAATATACCTAGTCACAACTCCCCACAACTCCCAAGCGTATAACTTTTGACTTTATTTCATCAGGGCCTTTGCAGTTTTACATCTTAGATACCGCTCTGGGATTACTCTTGGATGTAACCACATGTCCCGAAAACCATTAGGAGAGCCTTCAACGAAGAAAAACCGATTGAGAAGTTCCGAAAGTACCGCAAAAGTCGTGCGTATTTTTTTGATCGATTGCCCAAGTATAAGCTAAACGTGAGACCGCCCAAGTTGTGTGCTAATCTGAAAATGTATTCCAAGCCTCTTGCATTGTTTTTTCACGGAACGCACACAACGTTTTCGACACATGAAGCTTCGCTGTAATGTGATACGCTAGCCACTGTTTTAAGGTCACACATTGTTGTTGCGTTTAAAAAAACGCGAAATTTATTACGTATTGCACAGCGCAATGAGAAAATGTCAAATGTAAGCGGCATACGTTGACTGGGCGGAACCCGTCTGAAATTTTTTTTGGTTACTGACAGATGTTGCGCGTGGTGTGTGGATCTTGTAAATGTTTGCGTTTATTTCAAAACGTTTTTCGAAAAGTCAATAAAATTCATTTGTAACAGAATGTTCAGTAAACTTTAGTAACCTTTTAAGATTACCTTTTTAGTAACCACACAAGCTCAATTTCAGTCATTGAATAGCGTTTTCTTCATTTTGTGCGCATGTCGATGTTGCGTTTTCCGTGACTTTTTTTCGAAAATTTTCATATCAAAAGTAGAAATACCGAACGGACAAAGAAAATCTGCCTTTCAAGCGCCTTTGACTTGGAAAAAGCAAAAGCACCAAAATTTGCATCACCCGTTAGCGAAATAACAGTCAAGGGTTTTCTTTTGGACAGAACACAAAATCCGATTTCTATAGTCTGAAAAAACTACTCACGGGTTTGTCAAGAATTCCGTTACTGCTGCTGTTTAAGCAAAAGTTGCGTACTTACTGTATGTTTCCGGTTTTGCTGTTTCGTTAAATCATGGCTCTTAATGCGAAGCATGCAGTTCCCATTTTCTCGACATTCACAACACAACACACTCATCAACCATCTCTCATGAGCTGAGTGGATCAGCGTACCCGCTAACAAGAAAAACATCTCCAGAACAGTTGAGAGACAGTGTTAGTGTTGCTGAAAATTATTCTTTTTAAAATCATCAGAGTTTTGGATGGGTATAACAATGTCAGAAATGGTATCGACTGTACATTAAAGAGAAAAGATTTGATTTCTGAAACCGCAGCGCGCGCATGCGGTGGCGATTTATCTGAAATTTATGTTTTGCAGCTTTGCATTAGTACATTACATTCACACACAGCTGACATGAGTAGTCGCTACACCATTGAAACCTCTGACACAACGTGGTTTATCAGATTACGCAAACATTGAATCTCTCGCATGCTTCAAGTCTTTTCCCGCATTATTATTTATTGTTGCTGTATGATGAAGTGTATCCTTGACCGGAATGTGTTGCAAACCAAAAGTCGAAATGAAACAATTCCCGCTCTTTGCACATACAGTACCATACCGTTTCAACCGTATTGCATCTTCACAGGATCTAGTTAGTTACTCTACAGATTTTTCTGCATTTGTTTAGCTCTGCCAGCATGCAAATTTGTTGACCTATAAAGAAGTGTAGCTATGTTGAAAAACATGTTGACCAACACGTGTGATTGGTGCGTTCTTTACAGTCAAGAATTTGACTGAAACCATTGGTTCTAAAACACTGCAAATTTTATTTGTATCGATTTTTTTCGAGGTTGATCACGAAAATTACGACAAAAGTCGTGTCAAGACCAGATACGGACTCTGAGAATTTTTTGACACACACCGGTATTTCACTAACTGTGTGCTCCTTCGTGCACATTCTAGTGCGGTGTTCGAAAAGCGAAGGAAACTTTGAATAGAAGCCGTGAAACAGCTGCAGCTTCACGCAAACGACAAAGCAGCATTTGCGAGTATGTCTATAATCCTTGCGGTTACTATACGCTTTTTAAAGTTTTAGGTGCCAAAATGAGTGAACTTTTTAGATCAGTGTCGCTTGAGTTCTGTCTGACGATGTATGTAGCGTCGTTTTAGTAAACTGTCGGTTGTAGTCAGACATGTAAAATGGTTGCTGACTTGCTGGATGTTTTTTTTTTGACTGAGGCAGAACATAGAAACTTCCGGAAAAGTTGCAGTTTTGAATTTTCAAAAAAAACAATTCAAAATCTCTTTTGGTTGTCACAGGTACCGAAAAATCATTGTCGTCATCATATTGAAAAACTCGTGCGACTGTGGGAATCTGAGGATCAGTGAGAGCGAAGAGCGATGTCGTTTGGACGGTGTCTACGGATTCTTACAGTTGCTGCAGTGGTTTTAGGTTTGTTTTGGACTGAAAGTTTCATATAAGAAGTGTCAATAATTGTCTCTTATTTTCGAAAAATATCCTCTTCGTTTCATTTAAAGGAACCACGACAGCTGACTCGAAAAAAGCGTGGAATTACAAAAATCTGAAGGGTAAGCAGCGAACAAAAACTTTGTATACGATTTTGATGATATTAAAATGAGTAGCTATTCTTCTCGAAATTATTCCAGACATCAATCACAATAAGTGACAGCAACTTTGAGCGACTTTGACAACAACTAAGTGACACCCTTAAGCGGCATTCATGAGGCAGTATTCAGTGGCAGCGTAGCTATGTTTGAACACAGACAGTGTAGCTACGTGTCACTAAATACTGTTTCATGAATGCGCCTTTAAATACTTAGTTGTGAATGAGGAGCTGCAACACGTTAAACGTTGCGTTAATTAGCGTTAAGGCGCATTCATGCTGCAGTATTTAGTGCCCGCGCAGCTATGTATTAACGTATAGCAGTGCGGTCACTAAATACTGCAACATGAATGCGCCCTTACACATGCGTTAAATGTGGCGTTTTCATTACTCTTACAGACTGGCCAAAACTATGTAAAAAGGGTGAAAATCAATCACCAATCAACCTCGACTCATACACGGCACATCGAGCGTGCGCCAGCGACGAAAATGAGATTACATTTGAGAATTATGATCAAGCCATCACGAAATTCGACATTAAAAACAATGGTCATACAGGTTTGTTTGTTCGTTTATACTGTTTTTCAGCGTCTAAACAAATACAAACTCGTGGGTCGGATCGATAGCATGAATTCAATTTAAAACAAAGTAGATTGCACAAAGAAATTTACGTGATGCATAGTGCATTCATGCACCTAACAATGATGAGAAAAATGACGGAGAAAAAAAGAAATGGAACAATCGGTACGACTCAGGGGATGCGAGTACTTTGTTCTAAAAGAATTGTAATTGTTCAATTTCAGCACAAAAAGAAACAGTTTATTTGCTTTTCTCCAGTGCAAATTAGCTTCCCGCCAACCGACCCGCCGTCACAAAAAATTCTGAACGGAGGCCTGCCCGATGAATACAAAGTGTTGCAGTTACATTTTCACTGGGGAACAAGTAACAGCAGTGGTTCAGAACATACGATGCTCGGCTTTCATTATCCGCTGGAAGTTAGTTCATTGGTTATTTGGAAAACTTTGCTGAAATTTTTAATTTGATAGACATTATTGGTCAATCACGTCACGTCACTTCACGTCACGTCACGTCACGTCACGTCCGTCACGTCACGTCACGTCACGTCACGTCACGTCACGTCACGTCACGTCACGTCACGTCACGTCACGTCACGTTACGTTCACATTGCGCATCGACCAAAAAAAGGAATTGCATGACGTCACGTGATGACTGGTTTGAGAATGCGTGTTTTAGCTTCATAGTAGACGTTCATTTGCGTACCTTTGCATCAGCAACGTCAGCAAACGTGACAACATTTTCAGATGCACATCGTGCACTATAAAAGTGCACTGGATGCTGCGAGCGCCATGGAAACCGCCGACGGGCTGGCGGTGCTCGGCGTCATGTTCCAGGTGCAGGAAGGCGCGCATCACAAGGCGTTGAGCGACCTGACCGAGCTGTTCAATGGAGTTTATTACGCGGGTGCGTCACCGATATGAAAATTAGGGAAAGATTGCATATGTCGCAGACAGCATTATCAAGCTTTTTAGGTTCTGCGACTCACTGCGTGTGCAAACGTAGAAAGGAAACTCGTTTCAAGTCCTTATGTGGCAATTCAAAATCACCGAAGTGACTCGGCCCTATTTAGGAAACTCGGGATTCACTTTTCCAATTTTGAATTCCCGCGTCCGTCATGCATGAAACTGTTCGCCCGTCTATGCGCGCATTGAGTCTCGGAACCAAAATGAAAGATCATATAGCAGACGCGAACGACGATGTGTCTGTCTCGGGCAAGCCATCGTTTTGCAACGCTTGAAATCGACTTGAGGCCAGGAGCTTCGCTGCCGCCGAGGCCGCGTTCCGTGTTCAGAGCTGCCCCGGGTTGCCTGTACATACTGTCCATACAGTCGAACTCTAAATTATGGGGATTCAGCTGATTGGTTGGTGGTCACGTGATGATCAGCATGCGTTCTGTGCAGGCATTGCTGTGTAACGTCGTCTGCCGTAGTCTGTCGTCCTGACCACGTGACACCCAACCAATCAGCTGATTCCCTATAATTTAGAGTTCGACTGTAGGTGCTCCTATTTGCGGACATCGCACGGACACTAAAAAAACTGGCAACTTTAGTGGACGAACAGCTCCGAGAAACTTTATCGGCCCACATTCACTGCACAAAATCTGCCGTTTTCATCGTTGTTAGCGTTAACAAACGTTAGATGGTGTTTTTTAACGCCAGTTTGACGTTATTCAATGCCAGATGGCATTTTTTTAAAAATTAAGACCGATCAAAACGCCAGGTTTTTTACAGCATTGTTCAACAGCAGTACGCACTTGCCTGGTGTTAAACATACGTACAACAAGTAAAAACACTGGTTACTGGAACTGTTTTCAGACACTAAAATTACCGGGAAACAACCACTCACACTGAAAGATTTCCTGCCAGAAAAAACGGAGTCATTCTTTCGCTATTCCGGCTCGCTGACCACACCACCATGCTTTGAGTCGGTCGTTTGGACGGTTTTTACGAATCCTGTTGCAATTGGAGACAAAGAAGTAAGTGCTTTTTGGGCTTTAGCGGTTCTTAATGAATGATTCAACTTGAACTTGTTAAGGTCCGTTTACGGTATACCTGACGTATGCAGACCAGACGTACGTCGACGTACGTCTACATACGTCAGATACAAACAGGCCTTTTAGTGCTGTGAGTGAACACACACAAACCAAATTGAGCAAACCGACTGTCATGTTTTCTTTCAGCTACAAAAGTTTCGTCAATTATCAAGTGAAGCCAGAAGCGTAAAGCCGTACAAAAACTATCGTCCCGTGCAGAAACTGAACAACAGAAAGGTGCGTTCCACCCAGTATGGAAAATAAAAAAGACAAAACATTTTTTCCAAAACGCAAAACCAGTAACGCCGTTGACTTTTAATTTGAGTGGTCATACAAAAATGAATTGTTTAATCGAGCTATTGAAGCAGCGAAACTGGAAATGTAAAAAATACTTTAAACAATTTTACTTAACAGGTCAAAAATTTACTTTAAAGAATTCCACTTAACAGGTTGAACTTTTTGGTGACCCGTGCTTCGTTAGCGCTGCTCCACATGACAGAAACTTGGCTAACGTTTCTTTGTTTGCCCTTTGGCATCTGATGCGGCGACTACTGGAAAACTGAAAAAACCGCGCTCGACTGCACGCACAGCAGACTTACGGCAAAAAAACATCATTTCAGTAACTTTAAAAAAATCTGCTGAACCAGTAATCAAAACTGCGGTTTTCGTTCTCAGTTCAATGTGATTTTCCAGCACAGCTTGTGATTTCGGTTTCCTCTAGTACCTATTCAATGCTTGCCACGATGACAAAATTTTGTCGCAAATTTTTCTTCTTGCCAGTTCTAATTATGGCAATGTTTGCTTGTGAGTAATTTTTGTACGTTCTGACATGTTTTCTCGTGTAGAATCATTCACTACACTCAACGTAGCTTTTGTAACGTTTTATTAGTTTTCGCCGTTATTGTTCAAATAATTCGGTTTACTTCGCTTTATTTAGACGTCCTTATTCTTGCGTTGTTTCGTGTCTAAAACTGATCCCGAAAATTAACTGAAAATGTGGACTCTTCTGAAACCACCAGAGGCCAAAAACTTGACAGGCATTTCTTATAAACAAGCCTTTTTAATGACGGGAACTGCTTGCTGCTGAGTGCTGATTAGTAACACGAACACAAACAGCTTGATTTCTGAACAACAAAGTGGGTCGTCGTTGTTTTAATCCGGAGGGGTTGGGTTGGGGACAATGTAATGTAGCCGATGTTCCAGCCGGATAAACATTTATTACCACAGAAACCAGCTTCACGGATCGTGGCAGAAATCAATTTCGTTGACTGATTGACCGATGCATGATACAACTGTATGTGTTCAAAACGCATTTCACTTCAAAGTATAAATGGTAAAAAACGGGTTCTATTTTCGAAACAACAACGAGAAAGTTGGTGATAAAAAATCAAAATGCATGTTGCAGGTATTAAAAAATAAAGGCGTAATCAGGACGGTAGCCAAAATTTAAGTTGAATTCGACTGAATATAGCTCTTTTAATAATTTTATAAAACCACGCATAAAAGTTATCGTAATTAATAGGTTTTAACCTTTTTAAACCATCGTAAGTAAGCCCCCCAGAGCACCCGAGACCTCCGCATGGGGGGGGGGTTGGGGTCACGCGACACCCACCCTTTAAGACCTGACATTCGACCATCCAGTCCATCCACACCCCCCTCGAAATTTGCTTGACACGGGTGGGGTGGGTCGGGGGAAGGGGGGGGGGGTGTGCGCTTCCCCCCAGAACTTTTTTACAATAGTGGATTTGTATACATACTTAAAAGTGATTTTTTTGATTTCTGATCAGAGGTTGCTTGCAATGAGTCGTTGTAGGTTCCTAATCCTAAACCTAATCCTAATCCTAAGCCAAGCCTTTTTGATAAGGTGAAAATGATCAATTTAGTTTTTGCATTTTTTTCTTTCCTGTGTTAAAGGGCAGGGGCTAGGGTTAGGGGCTTTGAAAAAAAATTTTTTTTTATTTTTTTTTCGTTTTTTTTTTTTAAATTTGGATTTTTTTTTTCAAACTTAAAAAAAATTTGAAAATTTTTTCTTCTACTTTGCTCTGAAAATTCGATTTATGGCATAATTTTTTGAAAGTTCAAACCAAATTTTCTTCCCAACTTCTTTGTGTGCTTAGGTACATGTCATTATTTGGTCATTTTGACCGACGTACTCCATGTTTTTCGATTTGGATGACTTCTAGAGTCAATTTTTAGCGTTGAAATGACTTAACTGAATTGAAATATCGTTTCAGAAATCGTTTTCTTGCAACTTAGAACATGTTTTTCAGTCGGTAGGCCATGAGATGAACATGATATTTTGTTGATTGGCGTATGTTATAGGTCTACAATGGAGTTGTGCGATATATTGTTAAACAATTGGAGCGGAGATGTTGGTTAATACCACATCACACGACCGTTTTTCAGATACCCGATAACATGGCCACATGTTAAAACTTGCGTGCTGAGCTAAACTAACGTGTTAAACTTGCGTCTGTCAGTTGCCCGCAACGTGATCGCGAAATCATGGTACGTGTTTTCGATACGATGATTTGAAGAGTGGGCTCTCGCCATGTGGCAGATAGCATAGCTGGTTGAACCTGAAAGTAAGTGTCTTGGGGGGGGGGGGGCGACCGGGTCGACAGGGGTTGCCGACTTAGCTACAGCAAACAGGAATTTTTGAACACAGTCAAATTTTGGTAATTTTCTAAAGAGGAACAACTAAGAACGGTTCAATATTCAAGTACACGTCGAAAATTGTCCTGTTTTACTGTTGAAAATGCAACTTTCCCTCTATGAAATGGACATAATTTCAATAAAACACGATTTTCGCTCTTATAGTTTTCCGGATCGTTCTGAAAATAGTCTAGATGAACTCAGCTCGACGAGACGCTTCGAACAAACCTAACTTGTAAAAAAATTTTTTTTAAATTTTTTTTTTTAATTTAAAAAAAACCGGATTTTTTTCCCCCTAACCCTAGCAGGGGCCACCGCCACTGCACATGCACCTGTTTTAATAATGATGCATTACGCAATAGTGCACCCCCCATAATGGCCCACGCCTGGGGGGTGTCACCACGTCACTGTCATGATTGACGCCCCCACGGAAAAATTTTCGGCACCTCCCACGTGACAACACCCCCTCCAAAATCCTGGCGCTTCTTTTTTAAAACGCACGCGCACGTGGCATCGGCATGCTCATGCTCATGATCCACTAGCGCGCGTGCACACGCTCCGGCCCCAACAGAAACTTGTTCAAAACGCAATTGTTCTGACATCTACCTTCTTGAAAAGGCTTGGCTTAGGTTAGGATTAGGTTAGGAATAGGTTTGGCTTAGGATTAGGCTTCAGGATTAAGATTTAAATCAAGTCCGTTTTAGCAATGTCCGACAACGCGCGTGTTTTACCAGAAGCGGATTTTAGAAAAGAAGGGCAGCCCTCTAAAATTTGCTTAATGGCAAAAACTCGTTTTTTAATTAATTAAAAAATCTTTATTTTTTGAAGATTTTTTTTTTTAAAAAGTTTAAAATTTTTTTGAACCCTCCTAGCGTCACAGCGTAGCGCCAAAACACGTCACGTCACGTTACTACGTCGACGGTCGGCTGTCGTCGTCGTCTGTCATCGATATCACCATTGTTAACCTGTCAAAAAATGTCAACGTCTGTGATTTACATCTTGGATCAGAAAGGAAAGGCAAGTCAAAATAAAAAAACGTCAAATTCGAAGTTGAAAAACAGTCGAAGTCAAACAAAAGCAAAAGAAACGGCGTGTGTGTGTGTGTGTGTGTTTTGGAACACCTGCACGACGGGCACGGGACGGGCAAAACAGTTGAGTGAGTTTGGTCCTTCAACTGTTACAGGTGATCATCAGTCGCAATTACCGCGGCGACGTCGATCCAAGCGTCATCGACAAATTCATGACACTTTACATGGACAATGAAGAGGAGGGCTTACTGACGCCAATTCTTTCCGATCACGAGGCGACGTTCGTTTATGTTCGATACAGCAATCTTTTCTGTTAGTCATTTATTTCTTCATGTGCATTTGCTTTTTGTGATAGTTTTCAATTGAAATGAATAGATTTTTGAAATTGAATTTATGGAACGCAAAGGTTGTAGTAACAATGAAACAAGGTGCAAAGTTTCAGTTTTTCAAATATTATGTCAAATCATCCAATTGCAGTTGTTTCCATCGTTTCGGCGCAGAAGAATGTCAACATCACGTTGACGCTGCAGTTTTTATACAAACTGGTCGAGGTAAATACAAATTTGTTCAGCTTTCTTTCTTTTTGCGTGTTTTACTGAGTCAAACAATTCGCCTTTTTTTGTGTGGGCGTGCTAGATGATTGGTCTTTGACCAGCTAGGTTGGAAATTTGTGTTGTAGCAAGCAGGCAGCTAAATAACATTTGCAACTTGAAAAACCACAATCACGGCTTCGACTTTCAGGTTTTCTGTGAGTATTTCAAAGATCTCGAAGAGGAATCGGTTCGCGACAATTTCGTCATCATTTATGAGTTGCTCGATGAAATGATGGACTTTGGCTATCCGCAAACGACCGACAGTAAAATCCTGCAAGAGTATGACTGCCGTTTTAGTTTGTTACGTTGTTTTTTATGGTTTTTGTCCCTGAATGTTCATCTCAATTTGGGTTTGAATGAGAATGAGAGGGGATGAATGGGTGCCCCACTTTAGTGACAGCCGTCAGTACTCCACACTCCACACATTCTTAACTGAACTACTGGAGGCTTGTGACCTCACAGACCAGACCGGTTTTCTGAAGAAATCTGCAGAAAAAAAACTGAATGCGGTTTGCTGATTGGTGGTTCTATTCCGACCAGCAGAGGAGTGAATGGAGTGACGTTGTTCAACGTTGTACAGTCGAACTCTAAATTATAGGGATTGGGAATCAGCTGATTGGTTGCTGATCACACGTGATACATACTTTCTTTGTGGGCAAAACCGATTCCGCTTCCACGGCGATTTCTGTACAGGAAGTATGCATCAGGTGATCACCAACCAATCAGCTGATTCCCTATAATTTAGCATTCGATTCCCTTTTTAGATTCCATTCTAGATTCCATTCCATTTGCCATTTAGATTGCCTATGTCTCTGTGTCGGTTCCCCCGATTCCAGATACATCACGCAAGAGGGCCACAAGCTCGAGATCGCGCCGCGCCCCCCGATGGCCGTGACGAACGCCGTCTCGTGGCGCTCGGAGGGCATCAAGTATCGCAAGAACGAGGTGTTCCTTGATGTGATCGAGTCTGTGAATCTGCTGGTGCGGTCGATCTTGAAAGGCCCTTTCTTGATCTGTAGTCGAACTCTAAATTGTAGGGAATCAGCTGATTGGTTGGCGGTCCAACGTGATGCATGCTGTCTATCTGTGTAGAAATGGCTGTGCGGGGCGGTCGTTGGTTGGTTTGCACAGAATGCATGCACGCACGTGGTGACCACTGAGCACTGACCAATCAATCAGCTGATTCCGTATAATTTAGGGTTCGACTGTATGTGTGTTTTCTGTCACATCTTGTATGAATGCTGATATGAACGAGCCCGTGCCCGTGACCTGTCGTGCTCGATTGCTGTGTTCTTTTTCTCCATGAATGAGACTCGATTTTGTGTGCATCTGTTGGTCTTTAGGCAGCGTTTGTTTAGAAAAATGCGTCGCAAAAAGCAGAAAATGTTTCATTGAACAGTATGTGATACAGAGACGCAGGTCATAGGTCGTCGGGTGGTTGGTTACTTCTGCGTTAGGTCCATGTTCACTGATTGGTCCTAGCAGCGCAATTCATGTCAGACGGAATGTGTCAGTCAGACACATGTCCCTATCACAGCTTGACTATTTAGTGCTTCTGCCTCGTCAATGCAGTGGTTCCATTCGAACGGGACCAATGCCCCACCTCAAGCGACCAACCAACTCCTATAGTCGAACAAAAACGTCCATTTTTTCCCAAAGAAGCCTGATTATTTTTGGTGATCTCATCCTGATTTCAGGCGAGCGCAAACGGCAACGTACTTCGCAGCGAGATTTGCGGCTCGATCAAGATGCGCGTCTTTCTGTCGGGCATGCCGGAATTGCGACTGGGACTGAACGATAAAATTCTGTTCGAAAGTACCGGACGTAAGTGCTGCCTTTCGTGCGTCGCGTTTCGTGAGCTTTATGTTTTCTTTTTTTGTGGACTTGCATCACCATTCTTGATTTGTGCCACTGGTGAAGAACACACGCACCAATTGAGCGAGCATGTCCGAAAACCCGAAAGTTTTTTGATCGCAGTGGTAAACGTGGTGTGGTTTGCTGGGTTTTTCGTAGTTTTGAATTTGGTGGCTAGGATTTGTTGCATTTTCAGTCTTATCGGTGGTGCATGCCCGTGGTACACTTGGTTTTATCGCATTTTGGTCACTTTTAATTTAATATATTTTTTTAAATATAGCCGTCTTTCGCGCTTTCGAATGGGCAATTTTTCTGGAGCCGCTTTTGTTCTTGTTTTTTGGGCAAATAAGAAAAGTATCTTGCCTGCAACTTTCTGCGGACGGATGGCACTGAGTGATAATTTTTATTATTTTTTTGGTTCTGCGACTCATTTCGTTCGCAGACGCACAAAGGAAACTTTTTTCATGCTTGATGCGGCGATTCAAAATAGCGTGCTGTCACACTCTCGAAAATGGAAAGTCATTCATTTGGTCGAGTTCTTAATTGCCGCGTTTAGCTTGAAACTTTTTGTAGCTTATGCACGTCGAGTCGCAGAACCAAAAAAACGATGATAGCAGTGCATTCGAACCGTGGACTGATGCCGTTTCATATCACACACGCCGCCGAATGTTTTTGGCCAAATTCGTTGGCATTGGTCCAAAAGCCAAAACTTTGGCTTGCTTCAGTTCAGCGTGTTCGACTGTACAAAGCGTGAATGGAGTGTGTGGTGTCTCTCAATTACCCTTTTTCTGCCGCATCATTATTATTATTGTTGTCGGTGTTTGTTGTGGCAGGTTTCAAAATTCGTTCGAAATCCATTTTCGTCTATTTCGCCACCGTTTTTCTAGGCGGCGGACGCTCATTTGCAGGCGGCAAGTCGAAGGCGGTCGAATTGGAGGATGTGAAATTTCACCAGTGCGTCCGTCTGTCCCGTTTCGACAACGACCGCACGATCAGTTTCATACCGCCGGATGGGGAATTCGAGCTGATGTCGTATCGTCTCGGCACGGCAGTGAAACCGTTGATTTGGATCGAGTCCATCATTGAGCGACATCCGCACTCGCGGGTGGAGTACATGATCAAGGTAGCAACCGGCTTGGTTTCAGATGAGATTGACTGTTGGTTAGCGCGCACAGTTGTTTGTTGTTGTTGTTGTTGTTGTTGTTGTTGTTGTTGTTGTTGTTGTGGTTGTTGTTGTTGTTGTTGTTGTTGTTCATCGCCGAACAGGTGGAAAGCTAGTGACGCAATTTGGCCGATCGAGCGGGCTTGGTCGGGTGTGGGCGCTGTGTAAGGAGCTAAGGCAGGGTAGTTCTAGTTCATGGTGAAAACCGGAAGTCCTTTTGTTACGTGCAATGGATAATGGAAATGGTTTACGTTGCTTGGTTCGCTCGGGCTCAGTTGAACTCAGCGGATTTAGTCACTATTTTGTTCTACTGGGGAATCAGGTGCGTCACGAATTCACCGGTGTTTTGAGTCAGCTAAATTTAGCTGCATTTGAAGCGCGCGCGCAGCTGATTGGTAGTTGCGCCACCGTAATGCGGCAGGACAGCCAATCGGCTCACTGAATTTAAACCGCTGAGTCCGTTAGATTCGAGGCCTCATCGAAGTTGAGATCTAACACTCAGAAACTATTGATTGGTTGGAACTAAACACCTATTGAGTTTTTTAAATTGCAAACTGGAATTGAAGTGTTTTTCAGGCAAAGAGTCAGTTCAAGCGTCGCAGCACGGCCAACAACGTGGAGGTGATCATACCGGTGCCGAGCGATGCGGACTCGCCGAAGTTCAAAACGTCAATCGGCTCCGTGAAATACGTGCCCGAGATAAACTCGTTCATTTGGTTGGTTGGTTCGGTTTTTTTGGACACCTATCAAACGCAGTCGTGTTCTATTTGATATTTTTTTTGTGTTTATTGGTCCTTTCACCGGTTTGAGAAACCTGACTTCGGTGGTTGGGGGGACGCGGTGAATGGGCGCTGAAGGTGCCACTCGCGTGTGGACCACCGCCTCACCGCTAGAGGGGTGCTTTTCGTTGACTTTTGTTTGAGACTTTTGTTTCCACTGACCGCACAGTTTGTTTAAGTGGCTCAAGAGGAACACATCACTGATGAGGCCACCCCTCTTCTGCATATGATGTTGGCCAGGCCGAAATGCAGAGAACCATACAAATTGGTTCATTGTTCCATCTCTATTCGCAAATCGAAGACAGTTTTAGTCGCCAATAATAATAATTCGTTCACAAGCAACTGGGCTACATAATACAGAACAACAAATATGAACGAATACTCACTGATTCAGGTGCATCAAGAGTTTCCCCGGCGGCAAAGAGTATCTAATGCGAGCGCACTTTGGTCTGCCGAGTGTGGAGAGCGGCGAACAGGAGGGACGGCCGCCAATTAAAGTGAAATTTGAAATTCCATATTTCACCACCAGCGGCATACAGGTGGGTGGGTTTTTTATTGTTGTTTTTTCTTGAGTTAAGACCCGTTTATACCTGACGTATGCACATACGGCATGGCACGTCACTTTAAATCTCGTATTATTGTATACCACCGTTCAGACCTGACGTTGGTGAACGTACGTCTGCATATGTCAGGTATAAACGGGCCTTCACCCGGCAGATTTTTGTTTTAGAATCACTCTTTTGTTCTTCGGTACGTGACCCAATTTAACAGGACCAACTGAAAAAGTAACGTTTGCTGCAGGTTCGGTACCTGAAGATCATAGAGAAGAGCGGCTATCAAGCGCTGCCGTGGGTGCGCTACATCACGCAGAATGGCGATTACCAATTAAGAACTTCTTGAAAGTTTTTTCAACTTACGTTTTTTTGTTGTGTTGTGATTCAGCCCGAACTGAACGAACCTACTAGTGCAACGCACTGATTAGCTGCATGTCAATGGGATACCTGCTGATTGGTCAAACGACCCACCAGGCTGAAGACTGTAGCCAATCAGATTGAACGTCTGTGAAGTTCGACTCGACTGTAAATGCCATTTTGTCTCTTGTGATTGTCTCAATATTTTTTGTTATCTTTTTGGGAAATTGACTGGATATTTTCTTTCGGTTGTTGTTGTGTTGTGATTGTGAATGCTGTTGTTATTTTTTTGTTGATGTTTTTTTTTCGGCTCGTTTGTGTATGTGTCTGTTGTGACATGACAATATTGCAGTTTCTTGAGTGTGCAAAGGCGTTTTCCAGATTCTGTACTGTTCTGCAATTGGGTACTGTTTGGTATTCAGATTCGTGTTGCTTTTTTATAAGTTTTGTGATCGATTTCGAATTCGTCTTAAAATAAAATGAAACATTTTCGGGAGGGGACTCAATATTGCAAGGAAATCAATTTTGGTCAATCGACCGAGCAAATCAATGACGGTTTGTTATTATTATTAAATGTGCCGATTAAAAAAACTTAACGGTTTTAGACAAGATGAGAGCAAAATAAGTTGTCAACTTTATTTCCTTGTTTATTTTTTTAAGTGTCGAATCATGTTACGAAGAACTTGTGGAAATGTCGTTCGGGAACTTCTGAACAATCACCGACGAATTCCCCAAAATCGTCTCCGCAGCATGTGTTGCATCTTTTCCATTTCACCGATAACTCGGAATTGGAACAACTTTGTACCGCCGATATGTTGTGCTCATCAGTCAACATCTGCCTCGATCACCACAGAGAAAAATCGCCGCACAATTACAAAATGCAATGAAACGTTTCCAACGAGAGAATCTTCAGTGACCGCAATAAATGACATAATTGATAATTTACGCGTAAGCGGTGCTTTGCAATTGGCGATTGACGCGGAACAGACGGAGGCACTGGCGGATTGCTTCGTTGAGCTCTGTAAATTGGGCGAGAAGACAACGTCGGAGAATTCAAAAGAACTAACCAGTTATTTCACCCGCGAACCGTCGATATTCCGTCGATTCGTCGAAAATCCCGCGAATTTTCTCGAGCATATCAGTTTTCTTGTTGACTATCATTTGTCGTTGTTAGACGCGTTTGCGATGATCGCCGTCGAGCCGGTGATTGTGAACAGGCCGATTGAGGATTTGTTTGCTGTCTGCGCCGCTTTACAACAGGTTGCCGCTGGTTTTCAGTTGGTTTTGTTTGATTGCTGGGTTTTAGGTTGTTAAGGGGCATTCATGAAGCAGTATTTAGTGACCGCGTAACTATGTTTTAACACAGCTACGCGTCACTAAATACGGCTTGATGAATGCCGCTTAATTCTCAAACGTTTGCCAATGATGGTAGCTGATCTGATTGTAAAATAGTGAGCATTGCTTGTTTGCTTTGTTGAAAGATCGCAGAAAACTGGAATCCACTCGTTCGGAAGCTGTCTGGGCGTTTCATTAGACTGAAGTGGGATGCAAACAATGCTGCTGCGGTAGCCTTGAACCCCTTCCTAGTATTTCGGTGTCGAAATTGCGAATCGCACAACATGCTCTCAAGCTTGCAGGTTGCCTTGTCACGCCAGCAGGTGTGCATTGTGATGCGGAAAGCGCCGTCTGTTTTTGCGCAGTTTGACGCCACCGACATTCTTCGTCAGTGTTTACATCTGGAGGACACGTTTTCAAAGAAACAGGTCATTTTGGATTTTGGTCATGATCGCTAATTGCTGGCACTTTTTGGTTGCAGACCTTTTGACAAATGGAAATGCAAACAATCAGCAAGTTCCCATACGACCGAATGTCCCTTTTCAATTTCAGCTAGCTCAACTGATCTGCACACATCCGGATGTATTGTTCAGTCCATCCGAACAAGTGATCGAAAAGTTTGAGTACTTGCATTATGAAATGGGCATAACGGAGCGCGAGATGACGAAAACGCTGGATTGGCTGCCGTTGTCGTTGGACGAGATCAAACTGAGACACGAGTTCTTGTTGCGAACCGGCACCTACCAGCGGCCGAGTCCGAAAATGAACCCGAAACTGGTTTGTTCGTTCGACGCTGTTTCCGTTGTCCAGCTTGTTTTGGTGTATAAGTTGAATGTTTCTCGGAAGAATATGGATTTTTTGTTTTGAATGAGGAGAGTTGTTGAACGTGGACAGTTTCGTTATCGCCCTATTTTAGTGCGGTAAACAAAATGCCACCGCTGGTAAACCAGCAAGCACGGATCGGTAAATCACCTCGCTAGCAAGCCTAAATGAACCCAATGCCATCAATCAATCAGAAAACAATTTCAGTCGAACAAAAGGGACTCTTTCCGAACTAAATACAGAAAAAAATACGGATGATTTTCGTGCAGTTTTCCACAATTCAGAACATTCCAGAACAGCAATCCGCCGCTGCGGCTGATCTTCAGTCGCAGCGCACGCACGTTTGCCGAAGAAGCCGGATGCGTCTCGATGGATGAATGGATTGTGTTTCAAAGGATGTTTGCTGATGGGCTACCGAACGTTGATGAGAATAGTTGACTTTTGCCTGGAAATAATTGACTATTCTCAACATATTTGCACATTCGGATTTGGACACTCTGATTGGCTGCGTTTAAGTCGGTTTTTTTAGTTTTTTCTGTGTTACGCCAATGATCTTCTCACTCACTATTGTTGCGAATGGTGCCATTTTGTTGAAAAATACCTGGAATAAAATTTTGATCAGCTGTGTGAAAAGGAGTTGTTTTATTCTGTGTGAGTATCAGATAATTGGTTGATTCTTCCGAAAAGCAAAATACTGCTTGTTACATGCTGCTGTCGCAAAGTCTTTTGTTTGGTCGCACAAACTACACATATTGTGCGGGTTTTACGACCAAATTCAAGTGGAAACCCAAAATGTACCATTGTTGTTTTTCATTTTCAACCATTGTTGTTGTTGTTAAAAAGAAGCTGTGTTATAAATTTCAGTGTTGCTTGTCTTCAGTTTCCGCTGATCGAATGTCGGAGTGAACACCGCATTGCAAGTGTGTGTGTTTCTGAGTGAGGCGCAGCACAGGTCGCACCAATCACCGGGTAGAGACCTCCCAAGCGCCAAACTGCAAAACGAACCGTTTCTGATGATGGCCAACTTTGGCGGAATTCAATCGTCGCAACTGAACGCCACCAACGACCCCCCTCGCGCCTGCACCAGCGGCATCGACCTCGGCCACCCGTCGCTGCTGCCGACGCAGATTCACGTGCGTTTTTTTGTTGTTGGGATTTTGAGCGATGTTTTTAGCCAGGGCTAACCCGGAGAAGCGTGCAGAACGCCGTCGAGTAGGGTTCCCATCAAGTTTTCTCTGTCATTAAGTGCCTATGCACCCCTCGGCGGGGCTCGATCCCCGAACGCACAGGCAATAGTCAACGCGCTACCACCAGGCCATGAGGGTTTCTGCCTTTTTTGTTTTCATCATCTCTCGACTGCTAGACTGTCTGGTTCTGGGTGGTACAAGACTTGTGGAGCTCTGCTAAGCTAAACTTAGAGGGAGTTCTCTCTGAAACGCGTGTTCAGTCATACAGCGCGGTGAAATGACCAGCGGAGCAGTGCACGAAAGACTTCACCTGGCGCCTTGTGTAATGAACATTTGTTTGTACCTATACTGCAATTCTACTCTTCCCATCGAACGTTCGTGTCACCCAGACGCGCATATTGTGTGGTGTCTTACACTTCTCTGGTATCATGCCATGCACTGCAGAATAAAACTGACTCTGTTCACGTGTTGTTTCAGCCGCAGGGTCATCATCTGTTCACGATCGCAGCGGGTGGCGTGATCCCCCTGACGTCGAGCGCCGTCGCCGCCGCCGCAACGCTCTCGCCCGAACAGCAACTAAAGTCAGCCACATCGGCATTTCCAGTGATGTTTTTTCTCAATCGTAGTTTAGACATGACGCATTCATCTCCACTGAATACCAGACTCTTCACCATTGTCAGTATCTGCCGTTTGTCTGCAGTCTTGCCCTCAGCCAACAACAACACCAACAACATCAACAATCGTTGGCGAACTCGACAACGACGGCCGTTGCCGACAGCGGGGGCGGAGTCAGCGATCCGGGCCCGCCGCCGCCAGACCCTACGAACAGCTGGAGGCCAGTGGTAACGACAACAGCAGCAACAACAGCTACGGCCGGTACGTCGACGACGGCGACGACGCCACGCAAACGACGGACGACGAGTAGCAATCGAAACGATCAGTTGAAGTGTCGATTCTGCCCGAAACGATGCGTCGATGCCGGAGAGGTTGGTTCGGTGGCGAGATTTGAGCTTTTTCAACACAAGCGTAAAACTCCGCACTTTTCAGACACTCCACACTTTTATAAAAACTGACCACTGGTGTTTAGCGCCAGCCGGTTTGTGCACTTGGTGGTTGACACGTGAACGACATTGGTCGTCGACAAATTCGTTGTTTTTTTATTGACAGCTGGTCGACCACGAGGGCGTCTGCGTGCAGTCGCGTACGCACGAGTGCGACACGTGCGGTAAACGCTTCAAGACGCGCACCGGTCTCCAGCAACACCAGCGCATCCACACGCAGGAACGGCCGTATCCGTGTCACTACTGCGAGAAGTCGTTCAATCAGAAGTCGCACGTCGACCAGCATGAACGCATTCATACTGGTGAGTATGACGTATTTTTTAAACGTGTCCCACTGAAATGACGTCATGTGCCGCCAAACATGCGCTTGCCGTTCACAGCAAACCAGGCTTTCCGTTTAGCCGATTTCTTCCCGTAAACAAATGGTGAATGTCGAATCAGTCGCACCAAACTGACATTTTAGTGTCTGTACTTTGACAAACGGGCGTTTTTAAAGCAAATGACGTCATTTTAGTCCGGACACGTTTGAGTAAATCCACAATACTACAGTTTGAGCGGTTGTCGTTCTGGTTGTTGTTGGTCACGAGGTGCACGGGAGCCTTTCTCTGACCTGTTGTTCCTGGTAAAGTAGAAAATTGCCGAAAAACGGGTATGCCGGTAACATAATTTGAAAATGATAGGGTATGCCGGTGCAGTTCGAAGGATCTTGTCCAACGTTTGGGTATGCCGGTAACATAATTTGAAAATGATAGGGTATGCCGGTGCAGTTCGAAGGATCTTGTCCAACGTTTGGGTATGCCGGTAAAGTTAAGCGGCTCGAACGGTGCTGATTGGCTGATTCACCGGATGTGCAACGATGCAACGTGCCAGACGAATATCATATTCATTCAAAATTCATGTCTGGCCGTTATAAGCTCGACACATGCGCTTGTCGATGCACAGCAGATTTTTTTCGGATTTTGTTTCGAGTTTTCGTCTGTCATTAAGTGCCAATACACCCTTCGGCGGGGCTCGATCCGTCGAACGCACAGACAACAGTCTAACGCACTACCACCAGGCCACGAGGGTGACATTGGACATTTTCAGTTTTGCTGATCCGTTCGGTTTCCGAAAAAAAACATCTGTTCCTTTCCTTTCCCTTCAGGCATCAAACCGTTCGAGTGTCAGTTCTGCGGCCGCCAGTTCCGACAGCGCTCACAGCAGCAGAGTCACGAATTGTCGCATCTGAAGTCTTGAAGCGCCAAAAAGGTGCGAAGCAAACTCAACACAGTGAACGTTGTTTGCTCCGTTACTGTTGTTGAGGAAACTTCCTGCTTTTCTCTTCGTATAATAGCATTGTAGAATTGAAAGCAAAACATCGTGGAGTACATGAATATATAAGATGTAATGAGGTTTATTCACCGAAAAACGGTTCTCCACTCCACAGCTATTGTCGTTGTTGAACGTCTGAAAGTTAAATGCATCTGAAAACTGAGAATCTTAGATTTTATTTGGTGTTTTTCGTTTTGCGGGCTTGTGAAGTCCAAATCCATAAATGCAGTTTTTTTGTTTAGTCTTCCCACGTTTTTCTAACAGTTATGTTATTCTGCCCCAAAATCCTCTATTGGTATTGCTACTTATTTGCATCGCGTGATTTCTGTGCTGCACTGCCGAGAGTTTTTTTTTGATTTTAGATGCTACTTTTTGAATACAGATATTTTCTTAAAATTTATCCCTTATTATTATTTACGATATGTTTTCGTTAGCAGCTGTAACTATGGTTTTTGTGACAATCAATGTTCATTTTATTTTGTTTTTTATCTTTTTTGTGTGACATTTTCTCACATGGTCTTTTTGATGTAGTGGTCTGAAGAAATGAGACAACTGAAGCTGGTTTCGTAGAATAATCTTAGTGTTGCAGTGCAAGTTCTTGTCTGATTAACAGTTAAAAGAACATTGTTTTAAAATCAGTTGTTATTTGCTACGGTCTTTTCAGAACTATGTACTTCTTGATGTGTATGTATTTTTGTCCGGTTACGGGTCCTTGAAAAAAAGCGTGGAAGCTTGTTTTTTTTAAATTGACTCTTGGGATTTTTTCGATTCTACGTGTTCGTTTTCAGTTCGACTTTGTTTCGAAGTTGGTTTAGCGTTATTGAGTGTTTTAAACTTTTTTCGTCGGTCGAAAACTTTGTAAATTTTTATGGGTAGACTTTTGTGATCTATGTGGTACAACAACCCGGTGACCTTTGGTGTTTGAATTTCAGCGTTGCAAAACTGTTGTTGCAAAAATTGATTGTTCATTGTTTTTACTGTTTTGTAGTTACTGCTTCGTCTGATATAATGATACGTCGTTTTGTAGCGGTGTTCAGAATTGATATTCTTTTGATATATCTTTGTAAGTTGTTGGAAAATTGAGACACTTTTTGAGATTTTCAAGAATTTTATTAAATTTTCACTTTTTTTGTTTTTTTTTGCATGGTGTGCGTAACTTGAGCTTATTCGTGGTTATTTCCGCTGTTTTTTTAGTGTAGTTCCGTTTGGTTAGAAATTTTAGCCCTTTACTTTTTGGCTATTTGTCACGACCTTTTTTTCAAAGTGTGGGATTTGTGTGATACAAATGAAGCAAAAGTTAGTGACAGTATTAGCTTTGTTTGATCTACTACAGTCTAACTCCATAGCATATCTTACTAGCTGATTGGTTGATGCAGGAATTGCTTGAAGGCGGAGTTCGGTTTGCATAAAACCCATGCATCATGTGACCACCAACCAATCACCTGGTTAGGTATGTTATAGAGTTGACTGTAGATAAAAGCTACTTCAGAGTTTCTTTTGAACACTGTCGCTACTTGTTCTCGTAACTAGGCTTAAAGTCTGTCATTAGCAAATTGATATTGATTCACCAGTGTTTTATAGTTGTTCAAAATTGCGAGTGGAGGTGTAACCATCCATATATCAAAAAACAAACAAAAAACTGCTGTCGCAATTTTCTCCTTTATTGCCTTTGAGGCATAATCAACATGAATGCACAACAGTTTGCCCCAAGAAATAATGCTGCTATGAATTATGCGGAATAAAAATGATAGACAGAACTTGATGGAGATTGAAATCTATGCATAAAAAATCACAGTTTTGAACATGGTCCGCTAATGGTGTCTCTATTTTTGAATTCAAGTTGTGTAAACAATATTTACGGTATGCATGTACAGACGGTGCCACGTTTTCTGTTCCCGCATTTCTATTTCCCCGCGCAGGAATTCAACCATTTGCCCAATCCCCACTGGTTGTCCTGTATTCGGCATGCCACCACCATGCAACCAATGCAACAACGTCATGGTCGTTGTTGTAATCGTTCCGATTCTCATCGCAATACCATTCTCAACTGCTCAACAACCATTCTTCTCGTCAAAACGCTGCCACACCGAGAAAATCGGTCGACTACGCCAGTGTCACTTTGAAAATTTGTGTCTGAAAAACGACCAATTGACGTATTTCACTGGCACACGGTCGAATCATGGCCGCCAGGTGGTCGGTTAGTTAAATTGGTTTTAACGTCCTTTGTTATTCACGTTTAATCTTGGTAAACGCGCTGATTGGGACGTTCAATCGACCAATCAGCGAGAATCGATGAATCAATTTGCAGAGCCGCTCAGTATTTCGGGCGTTCCGGAGCACAATGGCACATTATTGAGCTACGAAATGCGCTTTCCACATCCGCCGGAGAGCATTCATGAAAACATCAGTTGGATCACTGGTGAAACGCTGTGGATGCGGCGTTTCCTGCCGTCGAACGTGATGCACGCACTTCACGACGACGTTATGCCGCTTTACGCGACATTGCACAGCGTTATCGCGGCGTTAACGCCGGTGCGATTGGTCGTGTTCGGTGATGCGTTCGAGGATGTTGGTTTAGATGCGTACGGATTTCTGACGGTGTTGACTGAGAAGTACCGTGTCGCGTTTGTACACGCGAGCCAACTCGATTCGCCGAACGCTCTGGTGTGCTTTCGCCGGCTTAGCGTAGGGTTGAGTGGTGATACGCTGTTCTATGACTACGGCTTCACGGCCGCGCAAGGGCCACGGCACATTGATCTGCGACGAACTTCTCAGCGATGGCGTTCATTCGTTCGACAATATACGGAGCTCCATTCGGCGGAACTGAAAGCTTCCGATGAAATCACAGACTCTGGATCTGGATGTCGACTACTTCTACTTGATCGCCAGTCGACAAGGCTGATCTTGAATCGTCAGGAACTCATTGAGACGCTCGCTGTGCACTGTGGCTGCATCGTTAGGGTTGTCTCGATAGAACGGTATCGAATCGTCGAAATCATCGATCGTATTCGTTGGGCGAATGTGATTGTCGGAATGCATGGCGCCTTGCTGGCGTTGGTGGCGTTCGCGGCTGACAGCGCCGAGACGCTCTTGCTTGAGGTTGGGCGGAGTTGGATTTTAAATTTTTTGAACAGATTCACCAAAAAACTTGCGATGGTAGAAAGTTGTATAGAATGGACACGTCGGTTTCGTGCTTGATGCAATTTGAATATTTATGGAAATTCCGAGTTGTGGCTTTTCCGTGATTACGGTTGTGTTCAAGTTTTGTATTCAAGTGGTTCAGGAGGGACACATCACTGATGAGGCCACCCCTCTTCTCTTCTGCATGTTGCCAAGGCCGAAATGCAGACAACCATTCTACAAGTTGGTTGATTTGTCGTTTCGCAGGAATCAGAAGGGACAGTTCAGCAAATCCAAGCATGTGAAACCGATTTTTTAATCTATGCTTGTAATTGAGTCGCAGAACAGAAGAAAACCTAATTTTCGACATTCACTCGTTCATGGTTGTGATCCGATTTTTTTCAAAAACTTCAGATCTTTCCATACGCCGTCGATCCAGCGAACATCACGCCCTATCGTACATTATCGTCCCTAATCGCTCTTGACTACGCCGCGATCGAAACTCGCCACTCTTGGCGAAGTGTCGGTCATCCGACATTCCCACCGGAACACGGTGGAATCGCCGATTTGCCACCGGAGAAGCGTGAGAAAATTCTCACGCAGTCGACCGTGGGAACGTTCCTGTGTTGCGCGAATCGCGCCTGGTTGTACCGGATATTTCAGGACACGAGTGTTGATGTGCGCTCGATTGCGGAATTGTTGGAGCGGAGAGGGAAATGCAGGGACAGCTGAATTGTGCGCAGCTGATATGAGTGTTGTTGTTATTGTTGTTGTCACGATCTGATTCGAAATTATGGCTTGAGTTGATTCGGGGCGGGGCATCCTATCAACCAGCCAAATTGACTTGCAGGAATTTACTGTTTGATTCTGGTTTTTCAGTTTGACTGATCTGTTGATGGATACAGAGCTCTGGTATCTCATTTTAGTCATTGTGCTTCACGAATGTGCAAGAACCTTTTTTCGAGCTTATTCCGCGTGTGCTGAGCGCTACAAGTTTTTTTGCTCACACATGGTGCTTATGCACAGAAATGTGTTCTTTCAACATTATGTCTGCTGACGCAACACTCGTCGGGTTTGTTTGCTTTTTCACAACGTTGTTGTTGTTGTTGTACTTGTCGACAGAAAAGTTTTAACGCTTGACGCAGAACTTTTCTGTCACTGTTATCGAATACTTGCTTGTTGCTGTTGGCATTTTGTGGTTTGAATTTAAAAAAATGTAATAATGCGCGTGCGCGTGCTGTTTTTAGCAGTTCGTGTTGTTTTGTTATTTTTGGTTCTGCGACTCAATGCGTTTGCGTCGAAAAGAGATCAGTTTCATGATTGATGCGGCAACTCAAAATGGCCCCAGTGACTCAACCACATCTCAGGGACACCGGTCACTTCACCAATTTTGAATTCCCGCCTCAGGCATGAATCTCTCAGATCTCTATGCTCGTAATGAGACGCAGAACCAAAATAATAAAAGATAATGCGTTCATGTTGCGAATTAACTTTCAGTTAAACGTTCAATTATAAAGAATACGTTTGGCCTGAATTAAAAAAAAACAATAATGGCTTATCCAAACTATCCGCCATCGTTCGATCCCAATTACCCGTACAATAATCAGCCGCAACAAAATTACGGCTTTGTAAGTGATATTTGAACTTGAAACATGATCAAAAAACATCTTGAGGTGCCAATCTTGATGGTTTGTTTCAAAAAAATCTTTGTGTAAATGTTTACAGAATGTCAATGAGCCAAACCTGCCGCCTGCCTATCCCGGCTATCCCTCAACACAACAGCAGACCGCTTTCAGTCCGTTGCAATACCCGTCAGCACCAGGTGGTAAGTAGGGATAAAACTAAATGTTCCTGACTCCATATATACAACCAGCTGATTGGTTGGTGATCACGTGATGCATGCATTCTGTGCGCATTGCAGCACGTGCATGCGTCACGTGATCACCAACCAATCAGCTTTATTACCTATAATTTATAGACTACGGCTGTATTAAAAGGTTTTCTCTGCACTCCATTACAGGCGACAATTTCAAGCAAGGTCTATAACTGTATGCGAAAATTACAGTTTTAAAAAACTTTCAGTTCCGCTGCCGGGCTATTCCCCTCAAGCGCCTCCGCCGATCGGCTATCCACCAGATCCGACGTTTCCATCTTATGCGTCTGTGCCGGAGGTCTATCCCAGCTATGCACCCGGAATCTCAGCATCGACCACGTATCCATCGCAACCGCCATCCTATCAGCAGACTGATCGTGTGTGATTTCAGGTTTTTTGGTGATGCTGCGGTGTGCAGTCAACACACAGACCCGTAGCAGGGTATACTGAGATCAACAAAAAGTTTCACATTATGTTGAGCTGAGCTGCAAACAAACAAGGGGTGCGATTTTGGTGTGCCACAGACAGAGCAGTCGTTCAAATCGAAGCGACTTACCGCAAGCTGGAGCAGATGAATGAAACTTTATAGTTGCCCCGATTTGCTTTGGTTGCATTTCACACTTCAACAGCGCTGACTGGTTACTTACTCTCCGGTGATGCATACGGATTTTTTTGAATCTACCAATTACAGCATGGCCGAATAAATAAGGCAGTCTCATTCAAGGCGAGATTAGTCGCAGACTAGGAGTTGCCTTTCTAAAAAATGCCAAGATATTCGCCAATCGAGTGCGCAATGTATAAAGAATGACCAGAATTGCACGAATAACCAATTTATTTTGAGAAACATGTCAAATTTGACACAGAATTGGGTTTTAGAACGTCTTTTATCTTTCATTCAAATTTCGCGCGGTCCTTGCACCCTGAAAAAACTGCCATGTTTAATCGGCCATACCGTACTGTATGCCTTGTCTGGATGGATAACAATGAAATAAATGGAATGACGAATGAGTTTGATAAACTGCCAAGTGCAAATGAACTGAACATAATGCACCTTATCTGGTCATCAGCGTTCTGCAATTGGAAATTTTCAAAATTACGCGATTTTTTTCAGCGTACGCTGGTGCGCCCAGCTCCACCAACCGACTGGCCTATCCCAGTGGTCGCACAAGTCCATATCCAGCCGTTACACCGCCGAGTTATCCCAGTGGTCGCACAAGTCCATATCCAGCCGTTACACCGCCGAGTTATCCCAGTGGTCGCACAAGTCCATATCCCGCCGTTACACCGCCGAGTTATCCCAGTGGTCGCACAAGTCCATATCCCGCCGTTACACCGCCGAGTTATCCCAGTGGTCGCACAAGTCCATATCCCGCCGTTACACCGCCGAGTTATCCCAGTGGTCGCACAAGTCCATATCCCGCCGTTACACCGCCGAGTTATCCCAGTGGTCGCACAAGTCCATATCCCGCCGTTACACCGCCGAGTTATCCCAGTTACAGTGCACCGATGTCACAGCGCAATAACCGCCGGTAAAATTCATAAATATACTTTTCTTGGATTTTTCGATTGAAGAAATTCCGCACGCACTCCGTGATTTATTATTCACGTTTCCGCGACAAAATTACGGTAATCGTTACATTATTGTGATTATGGGGTTTCAGTGAAAACAGTCTTCATTTCTTTCTTGCTCCAGTCAGTCAGGTTTCAATCTGTCCGGAATGGACTCCTAACGTTTTATAAAACTAACCCCTAGGCTCCATATTATTGCCGACTCTTGTCTAATCCTGGACAGTGAGAACGAATAACACCAGGACAGCAAGCACATAGTCATTTGCATTGCGGTAGCTAGGTTCGCTTGAGCGCAAAAATTTATCCCAGTTTTTTCTCGAGCCCACATGACATGCGCGTGTGTAGCTGAGTTGAAATAACGCAACAAAGCAGCGACAGCCGAGACTGGGAATTCTGGGGCGTGTGCCTTTATGAAATTGGCGTATGCGCACGCTTGCTACATGCATCAGTTGCCTCACACTCTGGACACTCTGACTCACGAGTCTGTTACAGACAACAAGAACACACTCCAGTTCCGCGTTTCATTTGATCAACAAAATTGTAACATTTGCAGTTTTCACATTGGACTTTTTCATGTGTTTCGTTTTGCTTTGACGCTCATTTTACTTCAGAGAGCGCTGAAATTCGCAACCAGAAATAAAGCTCAGATATTTTGCCGCTGTCGCGAGTGGAAGGAAACGACGACTTTAAGCCATGCCATCGCATGTGTTGTCGTGTCGTTCCTTATGTACGTACTTTTGTGTCGTGCGCTGAAACCACACTTTCTCTCCACTCTTTCCGCGCCATAAAATACCGCTCAATATGCTGCCGGTTTTTTGGCGCTCACACTGTGTGTGCTACACCACATACGTGTCATATGCCGCATGTCGCTGTCGTGTTTTGCATACATATTCCAATTCTAGAATGCGCACAGCGGCAGCGAGAGAAAAATACATTTTGCTGTGTTGTTTTGTTGCTCAGTTTTTGCCCAGTGTGTTATGTTGTTTGCAATTCTGTGGTTCTTTCAGTGTTGTTTCATTTCTACTCGACCTACTGAAATATCTCCCTTTATTTTTTTATTTTTTTAACGCATCGCTGAGATTTTACGACAATTTCGGAAGTAAATGAAACAATAAACTTGTTTTCAACGTGAAACCCAGTGGCTACTTTTCTGATTTACTGTTTTCCATGCTGTTTCGGCATTTTTCAAACTGGGAAAGAACTGCAGTGTGCAAATGCTCTGCTGCAGGACATAAAACTCCAGTCACACAAAAGCAGAAGCAGAGTAGTTTTGCCTCACATAGTCACATTGTATGTTTTTTTCGTGTGCCTGCAACAGATCAAATCGATTGAATGAAACCGAAACCGCAAGTCCGCAATGATGTTTCAGATTTCTTTTTTCTTGTCTTGTTGACAGGTTCAATTGGACAAGATCTATCAGTGATCTTTTCCGTTTCGTTGTTTTTAGAAAAAGTTTTTGTATGTTTTTCTTTTTTTTCTTGTTTTTTCGCTAGTTTCGAAAAACCATGATTTTCGCAGGGTTCGATGAAAGTGATTTTCACTTTTTTGAACTTCCTAGCAGCACGAGAAAATACACGAACATTTGAAAAAAACAAAACAATAGCTGACTATAATTCAGACTCGAGTAAAGAAAGCACAAGGTGTGGAATAGTGGAAAACGCGATCCGAAGTAAAAGAAGAGAGCGTCAATTAAATTGAGATCAACAACCAAACCAGCGAGAACTGAATCAACCTCAAACCGTCATGGATCAATTGATGAAATGCTGCAGGAATCCACGGTAAGCCTAAACGTTAGAAAACACGGACGCCAGAATGTATGAATCATTTCTGGCCGACGTTGCAGAAGGACACCAGAAAACGTACACGTTTTCTGTTGATTCTTGCTTATTTTCTCGTTTATTTTTGTGAATTCTTGTTATTTATTTTGAAACATGCTGCTGGCGCTGGCAGCAGACATGAACAAAGATTGAAGTAGCTTCAATGAAGCACGGGGGTGCAAGCGACGAACGGGAACTTCAGTTGTTGAGCAAATAGGATGGGCAAAAGCGCGACAGGCAGGAAAGGTGGGGTTGATGAGACGGCGACTGAGACGAAACGCGCGCATAAACATCGATTTTTTCGTTCGCAACACAGCTGCATCGCGCACCTTTCATGTTTGTTCTCCTGAAAAAAAGTTGTTGAGTTTGGTTGTGTCGCGTAAAATTTTTATTTCACCAGTTTGTCTTGTGCTTGCGCGCACTGTCGTGTGTGTGTTCGATTACTCAATGCGGCTGTCTTGTTGACAACCTGTTCGAACTTTGAGAATGGTTTCAACAGCACACAAAATTGTGAAAGTGTGCAGTTTTGTTGTTGTGGTTGTACACCGTGGTGCATTCTCATTTTCAGTATCCACGCAATTTTCTCATCGCCAAATAGTACCCCATGGTTTACAGGTTTCGCGTTTTCGGTTGTTTCAAAATTTTTCGTTTTTTATCACTAGTGCCGCCGTTGTATCGATAAAAAAAGTGAAAAGTGAAACCGGCCATAAAAAGCCGTGATAGTAGTGAAACAGACGGACACTCGCAAAGGGAAAACTCGTTTACGTGCAACGCAACGCTCATTTTTTACCTTTCTGTTTCGTCCGGCGCGTTTGTGAGCAGCCGGTTTCTGTTGCGCGAAACTAAATTGGTAGACATCGGAATTAGTCGCTGACACTGAAAGCAACTTATTTAGTTTTATTTCCAGCTGTGTACGTGCATTCACCACGGCGGTGTGGTTTGAAAAGTGATGCTTATTTTTTAGGTTGCACAATGGTGATTGTAGAGGTGGAGTGGAATAGAGTTTGATATTTGCTGCTTCACTGTAAATATGTTTATTATTACGCTCTTTTCGCGTCCAATGTGAAAATGGTTGCCTGTCTCCAGCTTTTTCAACCCGGAACAAACTGTTCCAACCCGCCAGCGTTTCTCGAAAATAAACTTTGAAAATAGGTGAAGCCTTCAAAGAAATTCCACAGCTGAACTTGTGGTTTGAAAACCGATGACTTTTCCATCAACGTTATGTTATCATAAAACGCGCCGCGCTGTTCAGCTGCTCTGTGCTGTATTTATCTGCTTTAGGTTTTTTTCTAGAAAGCAAGCGAATAGCTAAAAATGTAGTTTTTAGTGCAACGTTTGACTGAACCATTTGTAAACACAACGTTTACAGACAGTATTTTCGTCATTTTTACGATTCTGAAATTCCATTCGGAGAGTTTTTGAAAAAAATTCCAAACGAAATTCACATTTTATTTGTTTTTTTTGTTGCAGCGGTCAGGTGCAAGATCCAGCGTACGGCATGTCTGACGACGACTACTATCAGAACGTGAAACTACAGGGTGACGAGTTCAATGGACTCATCGGCAATATGCTCGGTGGAGGCGGCGGCGGTGGCGCGGGCGGACTTGCGGGACAGCTTGCTGGACAGTTGTTGGGCGGTGGTGGAGGTTGGTGGACGTTTGCACGTTGTGTCAACTGATCGTATGTATGTATACAGTCGCACTTGAAAGTTGCACGTTCTGTGCATTGATCGTATCGTATGTATACAGTCGAACTCTCAATTACAGACAATCGGCTGATTGGTTGGCGGTCGCGTGATGCATGTATTGTTGTGAGGGCGCAGTCTGCCCTGCAGAGAAAGCCCAAATGCATCACGTGATCATCAACCAACCAATCAGCTGATTGCCTGTAATTTAGAGTTCGACTGTAGATAGTGAAATCTTTCGGTTCGTTGTGCCGTTTTGCAGCTTTTTTGATGTGAACATGAAAAGCATGGGAAACCGGCGTACAATTCATATATTTCTTTCGTAAAGATCTGAAAACCGATCATGAAACCAGTGCACTAAATTCGAACACCGGTTGTTATTGCGCATCATCACCGTGATTTTTAATGCTGTTTTCAATTCAAACAAGAATTTTGTTTGAAAAATTCCATCTTTTAAATGCAGGCGGAGGCGGCGGCGGCGGTATCGGTGGCCTGATCGGCAATTGTCTCAGTGGGGGCGGCGGAAGTGGAGGCGGTGGTGGTGAGTTTTTTGTTTTTTGTTGTAATCCCGGTAAACTGCAAGAAAATTCAAGCTTGCCAAGTGCTCTAATCGTGTTCACTCTCTAAGTTTTGTGCAGTTGGTGGTGATGTTCAAAAAATGATTCTTTTATCGCTGTTGTTTTTTGCTGCATGTCGAGCTTTTTGATTATCTGGATGGCGTTTTTTTGTTGAATGAGCTCAGAGTTGTATCTCTTTTGGCTGGGTCAGGCCAATCAGTGTCTTTGTAATAATAATAGATAGCAAATCATTGCAGAAGTAATGTGGCTTTTTACGTCATTTGCGTTTTCTTACTATTTTGTGCTGTAAGTTGTCTGAAATTCATGAGGTTTTGTATTTTTTGTTAAATCGCAATTATCCATTTCGTTTTTTATCGTGCCAATTTGGTGACGTTTGTTGTGTTCCATAGTGTGTTTTTGTGGTTGAATCGTTGAGTTCTGTATGTTTTTTTGAAGTTGTTCAAACTTGTTGATCAATTGACAGGTGGTGGCGGCGGCGGCGGTTTCGGAAACATGATTGGTGGACTGCTGAGTGGAGGAGGTGGCGGCCAACGTGGAGGTGTTGTTGTTGTTGGTTGTCTGTTTTATTTCTTTATTCGATGTTTTTGTTTTTGTTTTTCTAATCATACAGTTGAGTTCTTTGTATTATTCGTTGTTTTGTGTTCGTGGTAGTTGTTTATGTTCTAGCGTCCAGGTGTTGCTTTCCATTTGTTTCCTTTTAGGTTTATGCTTTCTGGGTTTTATCATTTTGTGTTTATGTGTTTTTGAGTTATAGGTTATTGTCAGCTGTGTTTTGTTTCGTCTTTCGTTGTTTTGCATGTTTTTTGCGTTCTCCATCTTAGGTGACAGCGACGCTGGTGGTAGCGATCTGGGCGGTATGATCGGGGGATTCTTGGGTCACAAAGATCCTGAGCCGGAGCCGAAATCGAGCGGTATACTGTATAAAGTGTGTTTGGCTAAACCTGTCACCGTCTTCGTAGAATACAGAGCGTTTGAATCTCTGAATTACAGTAAGGAAAACGAAAGTATGGTTTTTTTGTTGAAATCAAACATCCCATTTGTGGCTTGATATGTTTTCGCACAACTCTGATATCCCGTTCTTTCTTCTTTCGCAAGCTCTGTATTCCGCGAAAAAAGTGACAGGTTTAAACAAACATACTGTATGTATAAGTTTTAGTTCAACGATCTTAGTCCAGCACAATCTTTTCTGTTCGTTTCTCCGGGGCTTATTTGCTTTCACTTGCCTTTTGTGTTGCATTGGTTTTTTTCCTGAAAAAAACTGGGTGCGAAAATTGAAAGGCATGCGACGAATGATCGGTGGTATGATTGCGGATCGAATTTCGGATCGCATTACGGATAGATTGATTGGTGGCGGCGGCGGTGGCAACTCAAACGGTTTATCAATATTCAGCTTTTCGTGTGTTGTGTGTGTTGTCTGTCCTGTGTTTTTTAGTTTCAATGCTTGTCTTTGTGTGCTTCTGTTTATTTCCTACATCGTTGTAACATGTCCATTTGTGCTACATTGTTTATGCTCTACCTAATTCTGCTCCCAAGCAACCCAACTTGCCTATTTACCTGCCAAGTTTCGTGTCACAGTTTTTTATCGCTTTTTTCTCAGTTCCAACATCGAATCTGCGGTAGTTTTTATTTTTCTTCTTTTTTTCAAGGAGGCGGCGGTTTGGGCGACACTCTGGGCGGACTGCTTGGTGGAGGTGGCAAAGGTAGATTTTGAAAAGTGCAGAATGCTTTTTTTAGGTGGACGTTTTAGTTTCAGTAGTTGTTTTATTTTTGTTTTGCAGTTGTAGCAGGTTTTTTAGTTCTTGTTGGGCTCCTAATTTTACTTTTTTGTTGATTACATTGCGAAACTTCAGGCAGGGATTCAGAAGAAGTGGAATAAAGTACACGAAATTGCACCAATCAAGCTCACGCTTCGCTTGCAAATCACGAATAACAACGGATCTGATCTTTTTTCTTCAGGCCATGGCCTCCATGTTGCTAGCAGATACTAACAAGAAGATGAACAATTCCACTAGAAAATATATTTGAGCTATAGAACTAATTTTATGAATTTTTGAACTCTAAATTTATAAAGCAGTATTTAGTGACCGCATGGCTATGTTTTAACACAGTGACCAGTCACTAAATACTGCTTCATGAATGCCGCTTAATTCCATTCAGGCGGCGGTGGTGGCGGCTCGGATCTGCTCGGCAATTTGTCCGGCCTGATTGGCGGCGGCGGCAATCGCGGCGCCCGCGGAAACGGCGGAGGTTGGTTTTGGAATTTGGAAAAATTTTAATTTTTTTTGAAAATTTTGAGAATTGAGATTTATAATTGAAAAACGGTCAGAACGCTCAAGGCTATTCAAAATATACAAAAAGCGAATGATGTCACCTCGTGGCCAGGTGGTAGCAGACTGTTGTCTGTGCGCTGGGGGGATCGAGTCTCGCCGAGGGGTGTACAGGCACTTAATGACAGACGAAAACTCGATGGGCGCCCTACTCAATGGCGTTCTGTACGCTTCTCTCGGTTAGCCCTAGCTGAAACCGTCGCCTAAAAATCCCAACAACAACAACAGGCGCCAACTTCAACACGGGCGGTTTCAAGGGCATCGCCGTGGACATGATCAGCAAATACGCCGGTCAACTCGGCCATAAATACCTCGGAATCGATCCGAACACCGGTCGTATCATCGGCTCCATCGCCGGCAACGCGTTGTTCAATCTTGGCGGCAAGGACAATGGACTTGGCAACCTTGGCAAGCTGATCCTCGATAATCTGATCACGGGCAAATTCAAACGAGACGTGAGTGCGTTTGGAGTAGTGCAGTGACATTTTGTGGGCGTGTTTTGCTGGTCTGATCTGAATTTGAGACTGATTTGCCGAGCCGTGCCGAACTCAATCAAGTGGTTTTTTGCTGATGAGCCTTCTGTCAAACGGTGTAGGTGTGCAGCACACAATTTGATGCGCTGCATAGCACACATTTTAGTCAATATCGAGCCATTTACAATAAAAACCTAATAAGCAGCGTTGTTCGTTCGCTTGTGTTTCCGTCTCCTGGCGAGGTCATTGGTCTACGGGACCATCCGTTAACCCCGCACACCAAACCATCGGAATTCGGTACCTTCGGGTTTTTGGAACCTGTCAGATTGATGCGTGGAAAGTGGGCTACTACAAACAAAATTTGAAAAATTTTAACTTAGGTCGACCCGTACGTGCCGGTCGACCCGACCCCAAAGCCGGGTCCTCGTCCGCGCCCGGCGCCCGGCCAAGGCCAGGACTTCAACTCGCTCCGCCAGCAGTGTCTCGACAATCAGCAGCTGTTCGAAGATCCCGAGTTTCCGGCCGTAGATTCCTCGTTGTTTTACAGTCGTTCGCCGCCGAAACGCATCGAATGGAAACGACCGGGGGTGCGCGGTTGTTGTTTTTTGTCGGAAATGTTTTTTCTCGGTTGTTTTGTAGAATTCTTTTTTGTGAACTTCGAGTGGTTGAAAAGTGTTTTTTTTTGTTTTTTTTTAGAAATCTGGGTATGTTTCTTCTTTGAGACCATGGTACACGAAAGTAGGCGTTATGTTAGATATAGGTCTTTTTTCTTGTTGCTTGTGAATCTGACATACTGTGTGGTTGTGTACGCGGCGGCCAAGCCCAATCACTGTTCTTTAGAATTTTCCACTCCCTCCCTCAACTCCGTTGTATGCAAAACAACACACAACGTTATTGCATTTTGAAAAGTGTGAATGTATCGAACCAGTCAGAGCATGCCATGCTAAACGGTGTATTATTCAGCTATAATCTAACGCCAATCAAAAATTTCTTTAAAAAATTTTCAGGAAATCTTCGACGAGCCGCAGTTGTTCGTCGAGGGACATTCGCGCTTCGACGTGATTCAGGGTGAACTGGGCGACTGCTGGCTGCTAGCGGCGACGGCGCTGTTGACGATGCGCGACGAACTGTTCTATCGGGTGGTGCCGCCGGATCAAAGTTTCACGGAAAATTACGCTGGTTAGTATGATGGGCGTTATTGATTGCGAGTCTGATTCTGATTCGATCGTGATTCTTCGGGCCGGAATTGTAACCTCCTCCCCCGATTGCGACAAGTATGCGGCGGCGTCGGCATCGTCGTGGTTAGGCCGTGCGGTTTTTATGCGTCAATCGTCAGTGTGGCGGTCTAAACTCGTTAAATTTAATTTTTTGCAGTAATACGATCGATGATACAGTCGAAGTCTAAATAAAAGGGAATCAACTGATTGGTTGGTGGTCACGTGATGCATGCTTTCTATGCGGGCATTGCCGTGGAGCGTCGTCTGTCGGAGTCTGTCGTTCGCCACCAACCAATCAGCTGACTCCCTATAATTTAAGAGTTTAACTGTAGTTAGATGTATGGTAGGTAGCTTGTTGAGCAGTCACTGTGGTTGCATTGCATTGACTTCCAAGTTGCAAAACAAATAGTAGCAATAGTTCAACAAAATATTCTTCCAGGCATATTCCACTTTCAATTCTGGCAATACGGCAAATGGGTGGATGTGGTCGTCGACGACCGTCTGCCCACGAGCAACGGTGAACTCCTGTACATGCACTCGAGAGACAACACCGAGTTTTGGTCGGCGTTGCTGGAAAAGGCTTATGCTAAGTAGGCGCACAGATCATGCAGTTATTGGCATTTTGGGAGGAGTTGGTCAGAGCAGATTGATTGTGGTTTTGGTTTTGTTTCAGTCAGACAGACAGGTTTCTTTGTTGTGCTATTTATACCGCATAATAACAGGCTGACCCCATTTCCTATGAAATCAGATGATTGGCTGCTAAGGTTCTCTGATTGAATTCAGTGATTGATTTCGGGCCTTTGAACCGCGTGCCCGGCGAAACCGTAAATAAGTGAACTTTTTGTGTTGCTGTGCTTAAAATTCTTTGCGCACTGGTTAATAACGCGTCTACGTTGCGGACACACCACACCAGAAATCGCCCAATCAAATGCGTGCCACCAAGTGCAAGCAAGTTCACAGCAGTTTCGTTCTGTGACTGCAGACTGCACGGCAGCTACGAAGCGCTGAAGGGCGGCAGCACCTCCGAGGCGCTCGAGGACTTCACCGGCGGACTGACCGAGTTTTACGATTTGCGCCAGAATCCGCCGCCGAACTTGCCGCAGATGATGATGCGCGCGAACGAGATGGGATCGCTGCTGGCGTGCTCCATTGAGGTGCGGCCGTATTTTGATTATTTTGATATTTTGTTTTTGAATTTTATTCACATTTGAAGTACGCCTACTGGTTTCGGAAACTCGGAGAGTCTTTGGTTTTTTGTTGTAAACTTTTGAATCTTTCGCACACGCTTGTATTGTGCACACGGTAGCCAGCATAGTGCGTTTGCCGCCGGTTTATCTGATGTTCCAGACTAGGTTGGCAGTATGAATGACTGCACCAGGTGATTAGCTGAACAGGTTTTAGGTTTGAAAAACACCAATCAGCGTGCAGGTTTGCTTAAAAACACAACCCCAACGTTGCTCTTCCAGGCCGACCCTAACATCTACGAGGCGCGCATGCCGAACGGCCTGGTCAAAGGGCACGCGTACAGCATTACCATGATGAAAATGGTGCGTGTCCGGAACACTGGAAATGCGCTACAATTTTAGCAGTTTCATTGCCTTTACGTCAACATGTCACCCTCGTGGCCTGGTGGAGACCGTTTTCTGTGCGTTCGGGGGATCGAGGCCCGCCGAGCGGTGTATAGGCACCTTAATGACGGCAGAGGAAACTCGACGGCGTTCTGTACGCTTCTCTGGGTTAGCCCTGGCTAAAAACATCGCCTAAAATTCTAACAAAACAAAACAAAAAATCAATGAAACGACAACACCAAATTCAAGAAGCCTGATCTTCTTTCGTCATATTTACCCCTCGCCATTTTCGGTGCAACATCCGCGCTTCGGCGAAACACTGCTGTTGCGAGTGCGCAATCCGTGGGGCAACGAAACAGAGTGGAACGGAGCGTGGTCGGACAATTGGTCCGGATGGGACGGGGTGGCTTCGTCGGTGAAACAGGAGATGGGACTGGAATTCGCGCACGATGGAGAATATTGGTGGGGTTTTGGGCTGGGGGCCTGCGGTTTTTGGGCTATCGCATTGGTGAATCGTTACAAATCATTGTGAATTTTATTAATGCGATTGATGGGGATGGGATGCGAAACCAGATTGAATTGCAAGGTCTTGTTTTGATAATTGGCAATCGTTCGATTATTTTTAAAGTTTGTTCGTTAGAACCGGTCACTTTTTCGCTGCATACAGAGCTTGCGAAACAATCATTGCAGTAGAGAGAACGAATATCGGGTTTTGTTGAAACCGCCACAACCCCATTTGCGGCTAAATATATCTTCTCACAACGCCAATTCCGTGTTCTTTCTCGTTTCACGCGTTCTGTGTCCTGCAAAAATACTGATAGGTTCAAAAAACATGCTGTATGGACTGTTCGTTTAAACCTGTCAGTTCTTTCACAGAATACAGAGCATGCGAAACTTTGAAATGCAGTCAGAAAAACGAATGCATGATGCGGTTCGGTTGAAATCAAACACTCAATTTGTGGTGGCTAACAAATCTGCTGTACTGATACTGAATGCTCTCCAAATCAGGATCTCGATCGACGACTTCCTCCGAAACTTCGAGAAAGTCGAGGTGTGCAACCTCGGGCCAGAAGTGCTAGACGAGGTGCAGGCGATGACCGGCATCTCGTTCAATCCACGGTTGAAGTGGAACGCGCAGACGCACGACGGCGCCTGGGACGCGGGCAGCACCGCCGGCGGATGCCGCAATTATCTGCGTCAGTTTAGTTTCGGTTCGAAACGGTCCGTGCGAGCGAATGAACAAAATTTAGGAAACCGGTTCACTTAGCGCACAAGCCGCCCAGTAAAGGCCCGTTCATACCTGACGTATGCGCATACGGCACGGCACGGCACTTTAGGTTTCGTGTTGCCGTTCATACAGACGTATGCATGTACATCACGTCACGTCACTTCAGGTCCCGTGTTATTGCATACTACGTTCATACCTGACGTACGTCTGGTCTGCGTACGTCAGGTATAAACGGGCCTTGACTCTTCACCAGTTTTTTTTAACGAGTGTCCATTTTTCACAGGCACCTTTCCGAACAATCCGCAGTTCGGCATTCGCCTCGAGGACGCCGACCCGGACGACGACGACCAGTTGTGCACGTGCATCTTTGCGCTGACGCAGAAATACCGGCGGCAGTTGCGGGCGAAGGGACTCGACATGCTCTCCATTGGATTCGCTGTCTATGAGGTTCGTCGTTTTCTGTTTTTCTATTCAGCTTCAGAGCCGTTCAGTTTGCAGCAGTTTAGGCCCGTTTCTACCTGACGTATGCAGACGTACGTCGACGTACGACAGGTAGGAACGATAGTACGCAAGAACACGGGACGTAAGGGGGCGTGCCGTACATGCATACGACGTACGATACGTCTGTATGAACGGTAGTATGGAATATCATGGGACCTAAAGTGGCGTCAGGTGACGTGCCGTATGCGCATACGTCAGGTATAAACGGGCCTTCAGAAGAATTGACGGTGTACGATGGTTGGTGGTGGGGCTACCGTAATGGGTCTCGGTACGATCTTAGTTCAGGGGTTTACGGAATTAGATATTGAACGGAACGGAAACTAGGCTGAAAGGGACACTTCTGTGATAGCAAATCAGTAAATTGCGAGATCGTGCCACTGTTGCAGACAAACGATCTTGGCGGCAAACTGGACGGCGACTTTTTCGGTACGAATCGAGCGACCGCGCGCAGTCCGGTGTTCATCAACCTGCGTGAGGTGCGTTCGTTGGTGGAGGCGGATTTCCGTGCGGGCATGTGCTGCTTGGCTTGGGCCCACGCGCATCAACTAATACTGATGCTTGGGTTGGCTTGTGGCCACGCATATATGCGGAAAAACGATGTTATTCGTCAGTTTTTTGCTTTGTATGCTGCGGACCGACACCGCGAGGGCTGGTCACCAAACTGACGTAATATTGATGCTATCTGACAAGTCTCACCATGCTGTCAAACTGAACAATACACTGTCTTGGTTTAATTTCAACCGCTGCACGCTCAATTTTTTTGAGTCTGCCCCATATCCACAAAAGACTATTCTTGTATTACTCCTTGAAAATCTGACTCTGACCAGTCGTGTTCACGATTGGTTTAGTTTGGTTAATTTGTGACTGCGATTAGGTCGGTGTCTGCTTGGGGTGTGGTGTCCACCGTGGCATGCTTGGCAAAGCCGTAAATAGCGAACGTTTCTCCCGTTTTCTAAAAGCGATCCGATCAAGCAGCAGATTGTTCGTTTGTCGGTGTGTTTCATTTTGCTGATCCGAGTTGTTGTATTTCTGCGGCTAATTTGCAGGTGACAACCCGATGTCGCCTCCCACCCGGTCAGTACGTCATGGTGCCGTCCACATTCGAGCCGAACGAAGAGGGTGAATTCCAGGTGCGACTGTTCTCGAATGGCATCATCGATTCCAGGTTGGAACTGGAAAACTTTTCTTTTTTTGAGTTTTTTTGGTGGATATTCGTTTTTCACTTTTTTAACCACTGGTTCGACAACGTGTGCTCTATTTTACAGTCGAATTTTATATTATTGGAGACCGTCTGATTCGTTGGTGATTACGGCATGCATGCTCTCTGTGCAAACCAAACTCAGCCACACACAGCAATTCCTGCACAGAAAACATGCATCACGTGACCAGCAACCAATTAACTGACGTTTTCTGTTCAGCTGGTTGTGACTTTTTTGTTGTTTTATAGAGAACTGAACTGACGGTAGCCGGAAAGTACGAATTCAAGAACAATATTCAACGATATTATAAGCTGGCACACGTCGATTTCGGTGGCCTATTTCCATCTGTTCCTGTCTGGTGAATCACCCAATACGACTGTGACTATTTCGCTTGAGTGATGTTTTTGCTGAATGCTTTTATTAATTTTTTTGTGATAATTCATGTAAATTTTATTTCCATAGTTTCCTGCCGAACGTCAGTGGAAAGTCGTAGAAAAGTGACATTTTTGCAAGTTTCATTTTGTTGAAGTATTATTATTCGAGCAAACTTTTGCCGGTACTTGTATTGGTTGGTTCATAATAACGTTCCGATTGCTGTCTGGCGATTTTTACAAATATTGCGTTTGTTTTCTTTCGCCTGTTCTTTTTTTACTCAGCCGGGTTTTGTCAATGAATGACGCGTTTACATCGTGGGTAATTGTGCAACTTTTTACTGGTAATCCTTTTCAGCAGAAAATGCAGGCAGTGAATTCAACAGTTTTGTATGACAAAACCAATTTTTCTTATTGGTGGCCTGTAGGTTGTGGAGTGACATCACGGATAGTGTATGACTTCGCGGTGTCGCCCGGTAAACCAAGACAACGGCGGCCAAGGGGCTGCTCAGTTTGAAAAGCCGCCAAGACCACACCTTTCAAAAGTGATGCCTTCTGTGCCAAAAGTGGTCAACGCAGCTAAAAGTGGAAAATGTCTGTTTTTTTTCAGAAAAATTTTCAAATGCCGCCTCCAAAACCAGGCAGAAACAGTCGACTCGTTTCTAGCACTCATATGCCTTACTTGCCAGATTCTTTCTACGATTTATGCAACAAGTGAACACAACAACGAACACATGTAACAAAAAACAAACAAAATCGGAAAACCACAATTTGAACCCGCCTTGCTTTTGCTCGCCACCGAGACGCCAGTATTCAATTCCAAACCAATAATAACAAATGACGAAACAAGAGTGCGTTTCGATTTTTTAAGAGCTGCAAACGCACGAATAACAATAATGATTAGCAACGTTGGTACTACAACACACTGAGAGTAAAAAATGGAAATTTTTGAAAAAAACGTTTCAATTCTCTTCCGCGTCCATATCATCCTCTTCAATATCGTCGTTGGCTGAAATTGTTTTTTTTTCAGTTTTGTTGAACAGCAATGCGAAATGATTGCAGCCCAAAACCAAACAAACTAGCTGCGATATTTACTGATGTTTGATGGAAGTGAACTTTCGAATAGTAAATAACTCGCATGTGATTTCAGGGCAACAAACAACACACCGTCCACACACGTGCAAGGTTGAGTTTGCCGTTGCCAGTGTGTTTGTCGGTCATTGTGCCACGAATCACGTGTGCAGTGAAACAGGGCACAATCTCAAGACCAGAAGTCGTGGTGGAGCACACCACGGACAATGCAAATCAGTTTGCCGCCGCATATCGAATATAAACAATGACCATGGATGGAGGCACCCAGCACCACATGATGGCAGACCAGCCCCATTCTGTTCCACCAACATCCGGTCTCCACCACCAGGCTGCTTCAAGCAAAACGCTTATCGCTCGTTCCCCTTGCCTGCTTGATCGCCGGCCGCCGTGATTCTGTCCAAGACCGCCTGTCCGTGTTCACTCAGTTGTACCACGCCGGAGCCGTCGCCGTCTGCGGTCACCCACTCGGCGTCTTCGTCGAAATCTGCGTGGCGAGAAAGTCGGTGAAATGAAATACTACTCGGTTGCGAACAGTGTTTTCAACCAAGCAGTGTAAACTTTATCAATGAAGAAAACTGGAAGCGATTGCTTCGCCGTCGCTCTATCGTGTACCTAAACGACGGTGTGATGCGCGGACAACGACGCAGCTCCTACCCAACGTCCGCACCCGACCGAGCCCGCTCGATCGGCTAAATTGCGTCACTACTTATACTTTTCCCACCCTGGGCCATGAACAACAACAACGGTGTGATGAACCGTAAATTCGGAGCTCTTCCATCGTTGATTGAGGATGCGAAACTGGGGCGCCCCACGGATGACGATGTCATCGTCTGCGGCTACAACAACAACAACGCTGTGAAGGAATTGGTTGCACCAGCGGCCATGCGGTGAACCTTGCCGCAAACCACCCCGGGTGCCCTCAATCCCTTCCACCACCACCACACCGTTGGACGGGGCATGATCGTATATTGATCAGCACTGGTTTGTCCAATCACAGTGACGTACCATTCTCAATTTCCACTTCGTCGTCTTCATCGGGATGCAACGCTTGACACTCGGATAGTACGTCGAATAATTGGTCGACTGAAAAAAACCAGGTGGGTGGGTAAGTGACGATGTGCCTTGATGAGTAGTTATAAAGAATGCGATCAATCAGAACACATGGCACAGAAAAACGAAGAATATACTCAGTCCCATGAATCATTCCCACTCAATCCCAGTCCCAAATCCGTATGCGCGCACGCAGCAACATTTTGTTGCTGTTGTTGTTGTTGGAATTTTTAGGCGATGTTTTTAGCCAGGGCTAACCCAGAGAAGCGTACAGAACGCCATTGAGCAGGGCGCCCATCGACTTTTCTGTCATTAAGTGCCTATACACCCCTCGGCGGGGCTCGATCCCCCGAGCGCACAGACTGCAGTCTAACGCACTATTTATTACCAGGCCACGAGGGTGACAAATATTCGTTTATTGATCGCATAGTCTGCACGATATCGAAAAACAGCCGCCCAACGCCCACTCACGGACGCTTCGGTCGAGCGGCACGAAACGCAGTTCAGCGATCGGCGGCAAATCGTCCGTCTCGCCGTCGTCGTTGTCCGTATCGCCGTTTTGCATTGCGTCACTGCCGCCGTCGCCGCCACTTTCTTGGCTACTTGACGCCTCCGCCGGTTGCGGCTGATTCGCGAGAATGTCTGCAGAATGAAAGACGCGACTGGGAAACTAGCACAATCAGACAAAACGCACACTTCAAATTTTCAAACGAATGACAGACAAAAATTCGGCCAAACGTTCCAAAGTGCTCGCGCAAGGAGTCTTGTATCGCGAATTTCGTGAAATGGTCTTTTTATAAACAGGACACAATCAGTGCTGTTTGCTCAACTTTGAAACGTTTGACAAAATTTTTCTGCGAGCGAAATCCAGAGTTGCAAGCAAGTCAGGAAAGGGGTGTTGCTCTGATTTTTTGGTCCTAGAGAGAACACATTTCTTGTATAATCGGTGACTTTCACGGGCTACACTTTGGAACGTTTCACGGTTTCTCAGTCACCTGACGTCTCTTCTGAATTGCCCTGTTGCACCGTTTTCGAGGACAAATTCCAACTGGCTATATCGTCTGTTACGTCCGCATAAAACAGCTGCGGCAGTTTCCGCGGGCCTTTCTTCGTCTCACGCCCCTCTAGAAACAGTGAGCGAGCAATGCACAATCAGCTGGTTTTGATTTGACCATTCTTTCGCTTTTTTTGTCGATTTCGCTATTTCGGTACGGTACTTCATGTCGTTGATTTGGGTTGAATTGTTTGCCTTTCGGAACATCTCAACGTCAAACTTCGTGTGCTACCTGTTTCTGCACGACTTCTCAGTTTTCAAATCAAGGCCGCAATGGGTGCAGCAATGCGTGGATTATGCATCGTGTGAGAGACGATTCGAGCAAAATCATTCAAGTGCAGTAACCGCACAACGCAAGAATTTGTACGCTTTTGATGTGCGTTCGTTTAAAACAAAATCCGCAAGAGCAAAAAAACCACCGACCAGTAGCGGCCGCGTCAATCATTAAATAGATGCATTCCTCCGGGTAATTGTTGAGATCACGAGAAACGGCGTGCAACGAAATCGCCGGATACTGCAACGAAAACCCGCGACCGTCTTCACCAACCCACGACACGCAGCTGCACAATAAAATGATTGCTTTTTGCTTTTTTTGACAATGACAACCTCAAAGACAATGTTGCTCGGCTGGATGAGAAAACCCTTGTTTTTCAATGTCCACGCCGCGATGCATCAAAAAAGGCTCTTCTGTTGCAAGATCAGGACTTGTCGGTTAAAAGTAAAACAAATTCAAACTTCTCTGATTGTCTGTGCTGTGCCAACCATAGTTGTTCTAGGGGGGGCCTGGGGGGGGCCGCCCCCCCCCAAAAATTTTCGAATCTATCTCTATCAGACAGGTTTTTTCGGCTCAGCTATTATCTATCTAAAAAATTTCTCAGTCAGCTATCTATCTGAAAATTTTTGTCTTCGAAGACATAAAATGAGTCAATTTTTCACCAAAATTGACCATTTTTGCTCGTAATTCTTGAAAATTTCGATAATTTTAGGTAAAATACGCGTTTATACTTGATTTTTAGTGTATTTTTAGCATTATTTTGCTGTTTTTATAGCTTTTTAGCGTTTTGGCTATCTATCTATCAAATTTAAAAATTTTGACCGGCCCCCCCCCCCAAAGTCACATGGCCCCCCCCGCGGCCCCCCCCCCCAAATTTTCCAGCTATCTATCTATCTAGAAAATTTGCTCCAGCTATCTATATCGGCCCCCCCCAACCCCTCGGCTCTGGAACAACTATGGTGCCAACAACGCACCACAGTTAGCCAATCACCAAACCTAACGAACCTTTCAGCGACGTACAACGTTCCGATTCCAAAATTGTGCGTCTCAATGATGGCTTTCGTCTGCGGCTGCTGAAAACGAACTCCCTCAGTGGGCGGCGGTAAATCGGTCAAAACAACCATGTCGTCCTCTCCTCGTTTCGGTCGTCGTCGTCG
>JASANC010000973.1:0-10885 GCA_030248135.1 Theristus sp. LFF4_11 | reverse complement strand
AAAAAAAATACAATTTCTCTGAAACATATCTCAAGATCGCGTTAGCGCACTAAAGCGGCATCCATGAAACCGTACTCAGTACGCGTAGCTGTGTTAAAATAGAGCTACATGGTCACTAAATACTGCTTCATGAATGCCCCTTAACAACAACAACAACAGCAAACAATGTAACAAACGTTTTCTGCACCATGAACAACAATCAAAACGGTCTGCCTATATCGGGTTTGGTTTCGCAGCGTGGAACACAACACAACGATTTCCGTCAGCTCTACAAATCATCGTCGCCCGTGAAGTCGCCGTAGCGCCACAGATTCCGGTGCGCCTGTTTCGCCTTTGCTTGTGCCTCGTTGTAATCGTCCACCTGCACAAAATCACAATATGAAAACATAAAAAGTCGCACTTTTGCTTGGCTGCGATCGGATTGACACCGCGCGTGCTAGATGACTGTGAGTGTGATGTGGTGCTTCTCCCAATGGTGACTATTTGAGAATGCCATTTTGAGAAGCGACAAATTCGCAGTACGTTTTTGCCCACAAGAAAACACCAAACAGACAGAGCATTTCTGTCGGTTACCAAAGTCTTCAGTCTCCGTTCGCGTCTCGCCTCGACGACCGCGTATCCCTGCTCGACGAGCTGCTTGCCGATGTCCTTGGCCGTCGCCGCCTTCGGGTCGTTGCCCTCCAGCACGGTCACGTGCTCAACCGCGCCTGCATGCAATCGCGCTGTCTGCTTGTTTCAATGTCACTTTTTATTTCTCCTGTATCGAATGTTGATCAGACGCGAACGCAAGGTAACTTTCATGCAACTTGGTTGATCAAGATAACAAAAATGACAGACACAAAGCACCAGGTGAACGAACCGGCGCGATATTCAACGTTGACAGAGAGCTGTTCGCCGGTCAGCAGCAGCGAGCGCAGCGCATGCAGACACGCCTCCGAGGCGTCTGCGTCTGCCTGAAGCAGTCGGTGCTCGTGCGATCAATGCTCGCCAGAGCTCTTGTTTTGTTTTTGCAACTGAATCCAATTCAAGACGCAGTTTCACGCTTGCACTTCATGCATGCGGCAATTCCAATGTGCCTTAGTGACTCTGTCGTCTCTTAACACCTTCAATTCTGAATTGCCGCGTCAAAGCATGATTCGTGAAACTGATCTGCACTCTGTGCGCGCATCGAGTCGCAGAACCAGGACAAAGTGGATGCCCCCGTGAAACTGGACTGCAGTGCGCTTCCAGTTGCAACGACACGGCACAGTGCGACAGACCTGCGCTGGCAGCTGCACGAGTGCGAGTGCGTATTCGCGCGCACCCGGCTGCTGCGAGTGGAAGCCAGCTGGCAACGCCGCCAACGACGCTGCGATGTCGACCGTGTCACGCTGCAACACCAAATCACAGTGCTCATTGGCTGCGTTCAATCTATTCAGCCAATCGACATGCATCACGAACGCTCGTCTAAATGCTACTCACATTGCCAAAATCAATGTATAGCACGTCCGCCCGTGTGCCCTTGACGCCTTCGACGCGAGCCCGATACCTGAACAATCATCACATAGTTTTTAACTGAATTTCTAGTTGACAGAGAGAATCAAAGCGAACTACACCACACTCCACCGCTGCTCACCATTGATCGTCAACGAACTTGGCAGCGCACAGCTCACCGCGCCGGGGCGTGAACGCGCCACGCACGGGCGGGTTGCTCTGCAGCTCCGTTCGCAGCTCCTTCATCATCAGCTCCAGCTGTGCGCCTGCAAATCACAGCAAGAAACAGCGGTGGCATCTGTGATGCTTGCAATGCGAATGCGCTGTGCGTTCTTATTATTATGTTGTTCAGTTTATAATGTGATGCGATTCAGCAAACATGTCCACGTTGTGCGCGCATTTTAAGCGGCATTCATGAAACCGCATTTAGTGACGCGTAAGCTGTGTTAAAACATAGTCACGCGCTCACTAAATACTGCTTCATGAATGCTGCTTTACTGCACAAACACAGTGCACGCCGACGCCCACCAACCGTCCGAGACATACTGCACTGCGAACTTCAGCGACTGCGCGACGATCGTGCACTCGGTGGCGACCGCCGTTTTGTAGGCGACCACGCGCTCGGCCTTGTCGGCGGCCGCTCGCTCCGCTGCCTCGACGGCGTTCGTGTCCACGAAATGCTGCCACATCTGACACACACAAACACACACGCCACTCAGCACTCAAGCACCACGCACTCGCAGCACCGTTCCGCATAAACACCCTTTTTATTGGTTTTCTGTATTGACGGCACCGTGTTAGGCTGTGCTGTGAACCAGTTTTCGATTGAGAATTGCTCCGTGGCAACGAAACGTTCAAGACCAATGACATCTGTCACTGTGTGGTAAACCGCTGAACAGAATCAATTCCGATCTGTTTTTTTTGTGTTCACTTCTCTGCTTCTCACATTTAGCCGTTTCGCCTTGGCAGCTTCCTCTGCTCGTAGTAGTGCCGAATAATATTTGCTGCGTTCCGCCGTGAAATGTACGCTCGCTAAACCGTTTTCCAGCAGTAGTTCGGACAAATTGGCGTTGTCGACAAACAGCCAACCGACAAAATTGCCGCCTTTGTCCATCGTGTCAACTTCGATTTCAACCTGCACACAGCAAACGAAGAAACTTGATGAAACACAAAAGAATAAAAAGGAACAAGTGATGTTTTCGCTATTCGCTGAATAGAGTGGGAGGAGCAATGACGATTGGCAGCATGCTTCCTCATCAAGCTCTTTTAAAATTAAAAACAGATTTCTTTTCTGTAATTTTGCTACTGCGAATCTGTTCGCTTAATGAATGTTGTTCCAACAAATCGCTACTCTGTCTTGTTTGCAGCGTTTCTCCGAACCTCCCGCTGTAGCACTCGTTCACGGGTGAACTTTTGCGCTTCGTCACCGTACGGCTCACCATCGAGCATCACAGTTGGATTGTTCGGTGCTGGACGAGCGCCACGCGGACACGAGACACCTCAAGTGGACGACAAACGGAGTCACGCAAAAACAAACAAAGGTCAACGCAAAGCTGGAAAGCACAGACCGCCACTGAGCTTGGACGTTTCAAAAGAAAATACAATTAGACAAATTGCGCTCGAACCAGCGAGCAAGAACGTCATGAGGCACGTCTGTTTTGGCACATAGATTCGCACTCGACTGCCGCTGGCGACGAACTCGACGATGCCCTCGCAGCGGCCGGCACGTTGCAGGTGCGGCAGGAACTGGCGGGACTTGTTGACGTCCTGCAAACAAGACGCAACGACAACATACGACATTCAACAGACACTACGACAAAGAACACTGGAACTTTGCGCAGTGGACAAGTCGAAAACGTCACACACGTGTCTGACCAATCAGCATCAATTCGCCAGAAACAGACTCAGTTTTCGTTTTCGCTGAGCGAAATGTGACGGTGAATGCCGAAAGTTGGCATATTCGGCCGGCCTTGGCCAGCAGCACACAGTGTACACAAGAACACAACAACAAACACACAGCGCACCCCCTGCATCTCCTGCACGCGTACCACCGGCGTTTTATCGCCCAAGGTGCCGGCCTTGAGCGCGTGCACGCCCCGGCCGTCCTTCTCTGCTTTCGCCTCGGCAGCGAGCAACTGATCGTACTGACTCGATCGATTCTCGTCGTCCTGGCGATAGCGCAGCACAGTCGCCAGTCCCTTCTGCACCAGCGCTTCCGCAACGTTCCTGCGTGAGCCACAAGGCTCAGTCGTCAAGGGCGATTTTGCAACTAGTTTTTTTGTGCGTACGCACGGACACGACACTTAAAAAAATGGCCACGCGATTTAGAAATCGTGTCGTGTGTGCCATCTTAGTGCATTGCGGACACAATTAGTTTGCGCACGGAATTTCGAACGACGTCTGCGCGTGCGGACAAACAAACTGAATGGTGTTTTCGCCTTCAGCGAATTAACACACACTTTACAGTCCATCCCGAGAATATATGCAACTAGCTGATTCGTTCGTTGCACACATGTGCAGTTGATGCGTGTATTCTGTGCTGGAGGACGCCGGTGCAAACTCCGCCTCCACAGAATGCATTCATCAGCCTGCACAGAAAGCATGCAGAAACTGCACGGGTGTGCAACCAGCCAATCAGCTAGTTGTAAAAATTAGCCAGATGGACTGTGGGTTGTTTGATTTCCTATCATGGATAACTCACGTCACCGAAAACTAAGAAAAAAGAATATATCCACAGACGGTGGATCTAAAGCCAACACTTTGGCTCCAGCTATCTATACGGAATTTATCAAAAATTTTCCAGAATTAATTATGGTCGACTTTCTGGAACAACCCTGGTTAAAGTTACTTTTTTTTATAACAGTGCAACCTTCGCACTCACTGTTGTCCAGTCATGACGGTGCAACATTGACGCTCCGGGAAACTGTTCGCAGCTGGCTGCACATAGTCAACCGTCACTGACACCTAAAATTATCAGTTTACAATTTCAGATTTTTTATTCGTTTTTTCAGACTTTTATTTAGTTCTAAAAACTCCGAGAATGCGAAATAAAAAAATGTGGTTATTTTATAACAAAAAAATCTGAAAATCTGTTTTTGGAACAGTTTAAAAAATCCCACCGTTTTGCCAATGAGCCGCTTCCGTAGGAACTCTCTCGCTTCGAACATGAACGGAACGTCGTAGAGCGGGCGGAAATTGCGCCCGGACACCTGGTTCTCTTTGCTTGCCTGTATCGTCTCGTCGTTGCGTGGCGGCCGAATGGAAGACAACGAAATCTTCATCGTGTCACCCGTGGACTCTTTGCGAACGACCAGCGAGTCGCCCATCACCACTTCCATCACCTGCATTCAATTAAAAACATTTTATTGTCGAATCTTGTTTCTCCAGTTTTTTTTATTTAATTATACGCGCGCCGGTTCCGGAAACCCGAAGGTACCAAACTCCGGCGGAGACGGGCAATACTGCCCCGAGCCCAATTTTACCCTCGGCTCAGGAGGGAATAGACCATTAGATGTTCGTTGGTCACTCTAATTTTCCACGAGTACCGTCTTGTCCACAGCGAGGTTCGAACCCGGTACCTACAGAGCTGTAGGCCGAAGTTCTACCGCTACGCCACGGACGCGACGCGACGCCAGTTCTTTGACTGGTTGCTTGCTACACGACCGATCACCACGATGCGACTGCATTTGTGAACAAAAGAACATGTCGTTTTCGGCCAACCTTGGCTTGAAAGCTCTTCTTCGATTCACTGTTGACGGCAGCGGCTTTATAATTGCGCCATAGACGCAGCTGTTTCTCTTTCGCTTGCCTGAACATTGAACACCACAATGACATTACATCGTCAAAACACCAGTGATAATGTGATGAAATGTAGCAAAATAAGATACAAAAATGAAATAGAAAAGAAAACATGCTGCACTGCAACTCCAGAGCGACGCACTTTTCCGCTTCGCGCAGCGCATCCGGTCCACCGGTGACGATGGCCAGGCTCCAATCGACGCACTTCGCGAATCCCTCGCGCAGCAGCAGCACTGCGATGTTGCCGTTCTGCAAGTGGCCAAGCTCACTGTGAACCAGGGTTTTTTTTCGTCAAAATTTTCTTGCGTCAATTGACGCAAACGGTCGAAAAATTTTGCGTCAGCGTAAATTATTTTGCGTCAATATGATACCAGTCCAAATAGAACGAATAACGATAACGAAGCAATATTTCGGAGTAATTTATCACTAATCACTAAAAGTAGCGTTTTTGACGCCCGTGGTCAAACAACAAAGCGATTTTGGCATTTGACAACCTCTGCTGCGCAGAAACAAAACCTTTACGGGGCTTAAGAAAATTTTTAAAAAGGGTTTTAAGAACGCATTTTATCTTTACGATTTTTAGATCTGTAAAGCGTCTATGATGACATCTGTTCAGACTTGTTCAGTTCAGATCAGAAACAGAACGGAGCGAACAAAGAGTGGAGCTAGGTGGAAGCTAGCTCAGGATAGGAGCTAGGTGGAACATAGCCACGGTCAAAACAACAAAATACGCCACGGTATTGTTACAGTATGGCTGAATAAATATGGCAGTCTCAATCAAGGCGAGATTAGTCGCAGGAGTTTCCTTTCTCAAAAATGATAAGATATCCGCCAATCGAGTGTGCAAAGGTAGAAATAATGAACAGAATAGCCCGCATTACCAATTAATTTTTAGAAACATGTAAAATTTGACACGCAGTAGGGTTTCTGAGCAACTTTTTTCATTGATTCAAATTTCGCGCGCTCCTTGCACCCTGAAGAAAGCTGCCATGTTTAAACGGTCATACTGTACATCGAACTGTCAACAAAACACTGAACAACAATCTTTAAAACAGATGAATCAGCTGACCATGCCATCCATCACATTTGCATGATATGCATGTCAGACAAAATTATGAGCAGTCCGTGGTCTGCGCCGAAGGCGCGGAAAATTTTTAAATCAGTGCATAAATAACCCAAAAAATGGCCTTTGTGACGTCCTCGAAATTTGTTTGCGTCAGCTGACGCAAACGGCCGATTTTTTTGCGTCAGCCCAAATTATTTTTCGTCATTGACGCACGATTTTGCGTCAAAAAAAACCCTGCTGTGAACATTCGCAGAGTCTGTTTTTAAGATGGATTTTTTTGTGATCGTGTGCGTGTGCTTGTTTGGTGGGGAGTCATTCCGGAGTCAGCAAGCTGCGTCTACTAGTACACCTTTTACCGTCGCCTAGGCAGCTGTAGCAGTATCAAACATACGACACGCAAGAGGTGCGTGGTGAATTGGTTCCATTAACTACAACTAAAAGGACAGTTTTGTCAGGTCACAAAAAAACTGAAATAAAGCCCCCGCCGACCGGGTGCAAGACGCTGCCCACAAAGTTCTGATTGCTGACGCTTTCCAGCACGATCTCAACATCACGCTGCAACAGACGAGCCTCGACGAAAAAACGAGCCTCGTCCGAGAACTGCTCTTTCTCACCGATCTCACCAGATGGGCCGATTTTCGCGCCGGGACACTGCAGTGTTTCAGGAAGAAAGTGGTTTTTTGGCTAATTAAATAACTCATACATCTGCCGAAAGTTATGGTTTTCTGCTTTTCTTGTCTTGTGTAGATGTTGTCTGAAAGCAACCACAGGAAAAGCTGCTAAATAGAAAAACCCACCTTAATGCCGGAAATCATTAGCGTCACATAGTGAAAGTCGGGCAGCAGGAAAGCGCGCACAGTTGAGCCATCGCGGACATGTTCAATGACAGCTGGAACAGCACGAAGTAAAATAAGAATACAAAAAAACACATTAAACTCAAACAAACATCTATGATGAGGTTATAATGGTTTTCTCAAGATAATTTTCGTCGATCATTGCACCTTTGCATGGCTTCTGGTGCATCGAATCTACCAAGTACCGCGGATTGTCGTGCGTCCACCTAAAATTATTGAACAATGCGTGAAGTGTTACAGTGTATGCAAATCCGAATACGGTATGTGGGGTGGGTGGGTGTACCGTAATCCAGTTTCTAAATGAGGCGCAAGCCGACAAAATTTAGCAAAAGTGCTACTGCGCGACTAGCCTGATGTCGCGCACGTGCGCGTCCGCCGGTTCGTCTGACCATTTGCCGAGCTTTGACGCCTTCGCCACCGTTTGCAGGTCGGTCAGATGCTGCTGGTACTCACTGCAATTAGGGTTGGTAAAAAAACGGTTTTTTTCCTGTGCCAACCCTAACTGCAATTGACGACAGCAACTGGCAACAGTTACAATGGAAACTGGACAAAAATTGACTCCATCGGCTGAACGCACTCTGGTGGTCGGTTTCCGCCCGGTTGACGCACTTCCACCAAGCCGTGCGACACGAGCGACTCGGCCAGATTCTCTGGCTCCTCACCAGCGCCTGCATTCGGAACAAAACCCGTATCTGGCACAGCATTTCAGTGCATGGCTTCCAATAAATGGAATAATTTTCAACTGCTGTAGTGAGGACTACTAAAAACAGAAAACACAGTGATTGATCTCACTTTTTACCTTATAAATCACCGAATATCCAAGGTATCAACTATCGTTTATTACGCTTTTTTACATGAAAAATAGTCACCTGACCACATGAAAACCCACAAGTGAACGTACTTAACAAAACCTACTGACCCTTTGGCAGGTACAACCAGCCAAACTCTTTGCCCGTCGTTGGCACTTTGTAATCGAGCACAAAATGCACCTCGCGACCGATGATCTTTTGGCGCAGAAACTCACGTGCCTCCCAAGCGTACGGCTGCAGCAGCGAACGCAACAAACCGATTCAAAATTTGTGTTTGAACAATCTCATCGCACTTCCGTTCTGTTCGCAAAGGCACATGATGAAAAAAGTGAGCAATAATGAGCAACCTGATTCGTGCACTGTGTACCTCATCTTTCAAGTCGGCTGCGGACACGCCTTCCTGCGGTCGTCGAGCAAGCCGCGGCGCCGTGATCTGGCTGATGCCGATCGTTTTCTCCGGTGGTGGACCGCCTTTCGGTTGTCCTCGAATCACCAATGTGTCACCGCTGTTGATCTGAGTTCAAAAACAAAGATAAAACCCCAAATCAACAAGCAACACCTGGTTGAACAGAGCAGAGAACCACATCATTTTTGTGCCGCGACGTGACATTTCACGCAAACCAAACCAATGGTTAATTGTGGTGTCAAATAAGTAGTGCTTGGCAATGGCATGGCAAGTCGGTACAGGGAGCAAAACAGAAAGAGCAGATTCGATCCATTGAGAACAGCGCTGCTAATGCTAAAGTAACACTTTCAAATAATAATAAGTGACCCCAGCTTTTGAATAAACAAACCTGTTTGACAATACCCTTTTGAATGGGACCTTTCGGCTGCGAATAACTGGTGTCGCCGTTCACGGTTGCCATTGTTGTGAGACTGCGTGGTCGTCAGTGTGAATCAATCAAGTGCTGTCAGTACGACTATCTTATCTGCTGTGCTGTGCCTGGCCGTCCGTTTATTTGCGCTTGCCTGCTTGCAAAAGAACTAAAGAACACAATCAAATTGTTGTCCATGAGCACAAAGCTTCATAAGGCCAAGGAATGGGAATGAGAGAATGTGAAATCCGAATCCGATAAGATAAACTCCGCCCAATTCTTATGGAAGTTGACCAATAAACGTTCATACATACACGGCGTGACGTGATTGCAAATGTAATATTTCAATGAAAGTTGACAAGAACAGACACACGACACGAATCAAGTGCAAAAACCTTAAACGTAGCCCCACGACGTCAGTACCGAAGCAGTACCGTGGGCCCAAAAAATTTTCGAAGGGGGGGGGTATGGTGCCGTGGGGGGTGCCGCCGACCAAAAAGTGAGGGGGGGGGGTCCAAACTATGGTAACGTGGGACCACCAGTACCGTGGGCCCAAAACAAATTTTGAAGGGGGGGGGGTATGGTGCCGTGGGGGGGGGTGCCTAGGGTTAGGGGCTTTGAAAAAAAATTTTTTTTTAATTTTTTTTTCGTTTTTTTAAAAAAAAATTGGATTTTTTTTCAAACTTAAAAAAAAATTTGAAAAATTTTTCTTCTACTTTGCTCTGAAAATTCGATTTATGGCATAATTTTTTGAAAGTTCAAACCAAATTTTCTTCCCAACTTCTTTGTGTGCTTAGGTACATGTCATTACTCATTATTTGGTCATTTTGACCGACGTACTCCATGTTTTTCGATTTGGATGACTTCTAGAGTCAATTTTTAGCGTTGAAATGACTTAACTGAATTGAAATATCGTTTCAGAAATCGTTTTCTTGCAACTTAGAACATGTTTTTTCAGTCGGTAGTAGGGTTGTTAAACAAAAATAAAAAATTTTTTTTGAAAAAAAAGTGATTAAAAAAAAATAAAAATGCCGATTTTTTTTTTTAAATTCGAAAAATTTTCTTCTAATATGCTCTGAAAACCTCAATTTTGGCAAAATTTTTCGAAAGTTCAACAAAAATTTTCTTTGATTATACCTCGTAAAACCTTTAGCAGTCGATTTTGGGCCGTTTTACCGACTGATTTTAGGCTACGACAACATCTGCGATGAAGTTTTTGAGCGTCCCAAAGCTTGGCCTACCATTTCCGATGCAGATAAGGTGACGATTCGCCTCGCAGAGCGTCCGATTGTGCTCGCTGCTCCGTTTGCAAGCGCTACGTTGTCTGGTTGCTTGCTGCTTCGTGTCGTGTCGTCGCAACACCATCAGAAGAATTGATCGAATTTCAAGGCGGTTTGTTTGTCTTCACTTCAGCATTAGTTTAGCTGGGAACAATTAGTGACGTTTTGGAGGTCAAAACACAAGAAGAGGCATGGTGACGGTTTGGAAAAGGGGTAATTGAGGTCACCAAAACAAAATCTGCAAAGTTCCGTCATATGGGAGTCATTCGGGAGGCGCTTGCATATCATATGTGGTTCTTCGGACTCCCTGATTGATTTGGCACAACTTTGATTTTTGAAATTTTTAAAAAAAAAATTAAAAAAAAACAAAAATGACGATTTTTGTTTTTTTTAACAACCCTAGTCGGTAGGCCATGAGATGAACATGATATTTTGTTGATTGGCGTATGTTATAGGTCTACAATGGAGTTGTGCGATATATTGTTAAACAATTGGAGCGGAGATGTTGGTTAATACCACATCACACGACCGTTTTTCAGATACCCGATAACATGGCCACATGTTAAAACTTGCGTGCTGAGCTAAACTAACGTGTTAAACTTGCGTCTGTCAGTTGCCCGCAACGTGATCGCGACATCATCGTACGTGTTTTCGATACGATGATTTGAAGAGTGGGCTCTCGCCATGTGGCAGATAGCATAGCTGGTTGAACCTGAAAGTAAGTGTCTTGGGGGGGGGGGGGGGGCGACCGGGTCGACAGGGGTTGCCGACTTAACTACAGCAAACAGGA
>JASANC010000972.1:0-24915 GCA_030248135.1 Theristus sp. LFF4_11 | reverse complement strand
GTCCAATTGGTTCGTGTGTATGTCGTGTGGGATATTGAGAAACGAACGGGCACGATACTCAGACAGCTAATCAGGGTCTGCATGTTGAGTGTCGGAATGATTGGCAATCAGCTGATTGGTTGGTGTGATCACGTGTGATGCATGCGCTCTGTGCAGGACAGCCTGCACCTCTGCAGCAATGCGTGCACAGAAAGCATGTCTCACATGGCCACCAGCCAATCAGCTGACTGCCTACTAGTGCGCGTTCGCGTGTGTGCAGGTGCGTGAGCATGCGCGTTCTCGGCACGCGCTCCATTGGCAACGTGCGTTCGTGGTGGTCGACCGCCGCCAGCCGTACGACCAGCAAATACGCGCGGCCGTCACGCGCTGCTTCGCCGCTCTCTATGAACGCTACAACTCCGGCTCGCTCTTGTTCACCGCCGCCAAGACGGACAGCAGTGGCAGTGAGAGTGTCAGCGATGAAATACCGTGATTTGCCAAGCGGCATTCATCAAGCAGCATGTACTGATCGCATCGCTACGTTGTAACGTTGCTGTGCCTCACTAAATACTGCTTCATGAATGCCGCTGCATGGTTAGCAACGGTTTCCGAGTTGTGTGACTTATGACTTACTCAGTTCTGACGCAGATGCGCAGAATAACACCACCGCAGCAGACGAAGGTGCATGCGCAGGCTGCAGCTGCACTGCGACACCGTCCACTCGCCAGAGTGCACTGCGATTTTGTGGCGTTTCAGTCATTTTCACTGGTGCTCTGCACATCTGCTCGCTTGGTTTTGACTCATTGACAATTGTATGTGCGGGTTTGTGTTTTTTTCTGTGATTACGGTAGTAATGAGAATAGTCCAACTTCAAGGCTGTGCCACTGCCAACGATGTTGTGCGTTTCGTATCTGTGGTGCTCAAAAAGAAGACATAATTTAACGTTGATATCTGTTCTGATTTTCATCGATCATTTTACTCGACCAAGTTGATTTTTCGATTCATCTCAAATATTCCCTTTTTTATTTTCTCAGTTTTTTGTCTTTGTTGTTGACGGTTGTCGGTCTAATTTCTATTTTTCTTGCTGCTGGTGCCATTTGTTCCGTGTCACCTTGCCACATTCCACAGTTTACTTGTTCCTTATTCATTCGTATTCGTGTTTCATGGGCGGTTGTTGTTGTCTTGTTTTTCTTTAGCTTTTCCCGGGTGCTGTTATGACTGATGTGGGTTGACTTGAAAGGCCAATGAAACGTTCAAAGCTGTCAAGCATTCGTTCATTGTTGGTGCACTGTCGTTGCAAACGCCCAAGCACATTAGCAGGCTTGTTTTTTGCTGACCCTATCCGACGCATATCGATATGCGCCGCGTGGTTGGTTATATTTTCTAGCGGGTTTTTATTGGATGATTGTTGACGAAAGTCATGGGCATAGTGTCAACAATTGTTACACAGAGAGACATTTCGCAATCGCAATGGTTGTGAAGCATTACCGGTTTTTCACCGAAACTGTTGTGCGCCTGAAGACGAGCGTTCACATGGTTCAACAACTTCGACACTATCGATTCGTTACAACGCCCATCTTCTACGTTAATGGAAGTCAGTGAAAAAGTTATTTTTCTCGAAAGTTTCATTTCATTTGTATCGATTGGTGATGTAGTGTTTATGCTTTTCGCAACATTCTGATTGTGCAACAATCATGCGCCCAACATTTTCGGATAACTCAGGTCCGCACATTGGCCACTTGTACTCCGTGTTGCTTGCTGACGTCAGCAGCCGGTGGGAGCAATTGAAGAATCCAAGCGCAACGACGATTTTCACGGTTGGCACGGACGAGCACGGCACAAAGGTAGAGACGGCACTCAATTTGACGTCACATCATCATGCAGTTTCAGGCAACCTTTCGGTTGGTTTGTGTCATTTGACTGGTCAGTGTTACCGAGTTGCAAGTGAAGCAGTGTTGAATTCAAATGACACACGCAATTGTGAAAGTGACGAACGCAACAGTGCACGCACTTTCTCAGATCGAAGCCGCTGGGGTCCAACCTATGGTAACGTGGGACCCCCCCCCATGGGGGCCCCATGGGGGGGGGTGCGTTTTTTCAAAATTTTCTGTGGGGGGTCCCCCAGAATCATAGACAAAAGACGGTTGGCCTGTCGTACTAAATCAAACCACTGATGTTGGCAGACGTTGCCTAAACTAGCCTAAACCAAAACCTAATCCTAAAGCTTAATTCAAAGCTAAACAATATCCTGACCTAATCCTAACCTAAGCCAAGCCTTTTCAAGAAGGAAGATGTCAGAACAATTGCGTTTTGAACAAGTTCTTGTTGGGGCCAGAGCGTGTGCAGGCGCGCTAGTGGATCATGAGCATGAGCATGCCGATGCCGCGTGCGCGTGCGCTTTAGTAATGAAGCTTTAGGCAAAAGGGACCGCACGTACCAAAAGACCGCACGTGCCAAAAGACCGCAAGACCAAAATACCGCAGATTGGTGTGGAACCAAAATACCGCACGTGCCAAAAGACCGCACGAGCATTTAGCAAGTCGGTTCCGCTGATTCTATTTCGATTTTACAATTGCATCAAGCAACATTCGTATCATTTCTTGTGATAAATTGTGTTGTTTTCGTTTGTTCATTGTTCGAGTTCCACTTTTACGCAACAAAATTGTTTTTTCCTGGTTCACTGGATTTGGAACACGGCCAAATAGTAAAAATGATTGTGGACACAGCGTTTAAAACTCACTTTTGTTTCATAATTTGTCATGGACTAGCCAATTGACCCGTGCCTACGGCACGGTTAGTTAATTGATAAATACAATTATTATTTTTGAGTGGATTTTGGCCTTTTGACCTTGCCCACGACCCGGTTTTAAAGTGTATTGCAATTTGATTTTGAGCTGCTTTAACCGACTGCTGTTGATTTACTACAGAAATTATCTGGCATTTTTAAAGCACTCATATGTATGATCTTGTATTATCATCAGCAACAAACATCCAGTCTAAAAAGCAATCTTTCAATCTTTTTAGTGAGTTGCATTTCACTGTCCGTTAAATTTCTCAATGACCGTTAAAAGTATGATAAAACATTCTTTGATCAGCAACACCCAACTACTGGCTGCGTAATGTTTTTTGATCACCAACAAAATCATAAAATCATAATAATCAAAAAGCGTTTGTTTTCAAAATGCCCGTTTAAAAAACATCCCGCAATTTTTTAATTTTGCGTTTTTTGAATTTGGCACAGTTTTGTTAAACCTGCGGAATGAAATGTTTCCAAAACCAAAAAGCTATTTTTAATTTTGTTTTCCGATAGTAAGACTATAGCATGTTTTACCCGTTTAGCCTAACTTAAGTTTACCAAAAGTCAAGCTTTTTTGTTAAGTGACAATGTAGAAACTAAAAAAACAGTGACGTTTTTAAATACCCGTTTTCAACAGGCACAATTTCTTTTTTATCCGTTTATTATAACATATATAGCCAAACGTGTTTTCCAATTGAAAATAAAATTGTAAATACAAAAGCAACGTTTTTACTCAACAGCCGATTTAAAAAAAATCACTCAAATTCAATTTTTTGCGTTTCTGGGTTGGGGCATTTTTAATTAAATCTGCAAATTGAAAATTGAAAATAAGTGCAAAAAATTGAAAACAGTCGTTTTTTTCGATTACCTGGTAACCACTTTAAAAGCCATTTATGATTTTACTTTCCAATAGTCGAACCATTGGACTTACGTTACGTTTGTTGAACTATCGCTCATAACCTTGGTTGTCGTTCTTGAGCAAAAGGCATCATGATGACTAAAGTCATGTAGACTGACGATTTGAACTTTGCCTTGTCATTAGAAAATGGAGTTAAAAAATTCAGCTGATGATGACTTAAATAGCAAAATTGGCTTAAACTGAAAAATGAGCGCCAATTCAAACTGCAAAAAAAGTTCCACGGACAAAGTATTTTTTTAGTATAATAGATTATCAAAGTTAGCTGGGGGAATCGTTAGCTGGGCGACGTTTTCTGTTGGCAGTCTGCGCGTTTCACCGTGTTTGTCTTGTGCACCGACCTGTCACGCGACTCTCCCGGCGCTGTGCTCAACCGATTTCAACGAACTATGGCTGAATCAACTCAGTAGAACACTGGCAACACGATTATGTGTCGTTTGTGGTTGGTTCCGATCATTTTTTAAAAACCAAAACATATAAAATCACAACAAATTTGTGTTTTGTCGTTTTTCACACTTTTTTATTGCAAAGCAACCGATGCTGAATAAAACAACAATCAACCAGAAACTACATATCAACGTGTTCCGGATGTTCTGCTGAGATGATTGAGCCGTCGATCGTCGAAATCGGCCTCGTAAATCGTGATCTGAACGACGTTTTCTGTTGACAATCTGAGCGTTTCACCGTGTGTGTCGCGCGCGCCGACCTGTCACGCAGCACTGCCGGCGCTGTGCTTGACCGATTTCGACGAACTACAGCTCAATCAATTCAGCAGAACACCGGCAACACGATGATGTGTCGTTTGTGGTTGGTTCCGATCCTTTTTTTAAAAACCAAAAAAAATCCAAATCTCGATAAATTTGTGTTTTGTCGTTTTTCACACTTTTTTGATTGCAAAGCAACCGATGCTGAATAAAACAACAATCAACCAGAAACTGCATATAGTCGTGTTCCGAATGTTCTACTGAGATGATTGAGCCGTCGATCGTCGAAATCGGCCAAGTAAATCGTGATCTGAACGACGTTTTCTGTTGACAATCTGAGCGTTTCACCGTGTGTGTCGCGCGCGCCGACCTGTCACGCAGCACTGCCGGCGCTGTGCTTGACCGATTTCGACGAACGACCGCTCAATCAATTTAGCAGAACACCGGCAACACGATGATATGTCGTTTGTGGTTGGTTCCGATCATTTTTTCAAAGACCAAAAAAATCCAAAATCACCATAAATTTGTGTTTTGTCGTTTTTCACACTTTTTTTATTGCGCGCCAACTGATGTTGAATGGAACAAAAACCAACCATAAACGACACGTCATCATGTTACGGGTGCTCTGCTGATTTGATTGAGCCATGGATTGCCAAAATCGGCCAAGGAAATCGTGATCTGGACGACGTTATGTGTTCCCTTTTTGTGTTTCACGACATGTGTCTTGTGCGCCGATCTGTCACGCAACGCGACTCTGCCGGCGCTGTGCTCAACCGATTTCAAGGATCGACAACTCAGTCAATGATTTTTGTAGAATAAAAAAGGATAGGAAGACAAAATAAACATAAAATAACATATCATAATCACGTACGCAGTGAATGATTTTGGTGCGGTCTTTTGGCACGTGCGGTATTTTGGTTTGATAGCATCTGCGGTCTTTTGGTCGCAAAAAAATCTCAAATGTGCGGTCTTTTGGCACGTGCGGTCTTTTGTCCGCAAGCCCCCCCCACCTAGGGTTGTTAAACAAAAATGAAAATTTTTAAAAAAAAAAGTGATTAAAAAAAACAAAAATGCCGATTTTTTTTTTTAAATTCGAAAAAAAATTTTCTAATATGCTCTGAAAACCTCAATTTTGGCACAATTTTTCGAAAGTTCAACAAAAATTTTCTTTGATTATACCTCGTAAAACCTTTAGCAGTCGATTTTGGGCCGTTTTACCGACTGATTTTAGGCTTCGTGTAAATTATCAAGCCAATTTATTTTCAGTCAAAGCAAAAGAAGAATTGCAAAAAATTCACAATAATTTGGTGGTCACGCCCGTGGACAAAGCGTCAAACAACTATGTCTTCATTTGCAAGAAGTTCTACGTTGAGCAACTGAGTAAAGAATTGGGCATTACTATATCAAATGGTCAATTAAGTTGCAAAGGCAACAGCACATACACCTTTGTGGGCGCGTCAAATGATTATTTGACCCATATTCTTGAAAAACACAATAAGCTGGTGAAACATTACAATTATGAAACTAGCTATTGGGATAACACAATTCCAATAATTTTTGCCAATCCCAAATTACACAAGAATCCCTACAAGTTTCGTTTCATTGCAGGAGCTTCACGTTCGAGCACCAAACCAATTTGCAAACTCGTCCACGTGATTCTTACCGACCTGAAGGCGAAGTTGATTAAATATTGTGAAGTAGCTACAGAGAAAACTAATGCTTCTCTATATTGGGGTGTCGATAGCACCCACGAAGCAAGAGAAAAAGTGGGAAAAATAAGAAATATCAAGGAAATTGGCAGCGCCGATTTTAGCAATTTATTTCCTTCTCTCCCACATCAAATAATTTTTGAAAATCTTTTCAAGCTCATCGACCTCCTATACAAAAAAGATTACGTCAATGTGAAATATCACACAGTTGTCAATTCTGATACTAAAATCAAAAGTTTTCCCATATGTCTTCACAAAAACGAACTAAAAACTCTCATTCAAGAAAGCATCATCGAAACTTACGTTGTGTTTGCTGGTTTTCTCTTCCAACAGACTAAAGGTGTGCCTCAAGGTGGTGCGCACAGTAGCACTATTGCTCACTTGACACTCAGCGCCATTGAATTCTTCTATTTGCGACCAAAAATAAACACTCAAGAAGGTAGAATTCTGAAAAACACATTCAGATACGTCGACGACGTGTTGTTCATTAATAACAGTGACTTCCTTCAAATGTCTAATTCGATTTATCCTCCAGAACTCAGTTTAGAATCTACCAATGATGGAAATACTTGCAATTTTCTAGACTTCACAATCACCATCAACCAAAACAAATATTCAATCAAAACATTTGATAAAACGAAAGACTTCCCATTCAAGGTTAATAAACTTATATACGCTGATTCCAACGTGCACATTAAGCTTGGTAATTGTGTCTTTCTTGGACAAACAATCCGTTTTGCCAGAATCTGCACGGAGTTGAACGACTTCGTGCGGGAAGTTCGCGTTCTTTTGAGAACCTTGGTTCAAAACGGCTTTCAAAAACCGTCGTTATCCAAAACCTTTCACAGGTTGCTCCATCGCCATCATGAACTCCTGCATCACTTTGAAATATATACAATCAAGCACTTTGTGACTTTGCATAAAAGAATATTTGACTATCATTAATTTGCTAATTTTGACTGGTGCCATTTATATTTTAAAAAACGTGGACAACAAGGTTTGATCGATATTGTACTGTTTTGTTCATTTTATTTTCATTGATTAAGCCCATTACTCAAGCTTTTATGACTCAACTGGTTCAAGAGGGGCACATCACTGATGAGGCCACCTTTCTTCTGCATATGATGTTGGCCAGGCCGAAATGCAGAGAGCCACCATACAAATTGGTTGATTCGACAACATCTGCGATGAAGTTTTTGAGCGTCCCAAAGCTTAGCCTACCATTTCCGATGCAGATAAGGTGACGATTCGCCTCGCAGAGCGTCCGATTGTGCTCGCTGCTCCGTTTGCAAGCGCTACGTTGTCTGGTTGCTGCTTCGTGTCGTGTCGTCGCGACACCATCAGAAGAATTGATCGAATTTCAAGGCGGTATGTTTGTCTTCACTTTAGCATTAGCTTAGCTGGGGACAATTAGTGACGTTTTGGAGGTCAAAACACAAGAAGAGGCATGGTGACGGTTTGGAAAAGGGGTAATTGAGGTCACCAAAACAAAATCTGCAAAGTTCCGCCATACGGGAGTCATTCGGGAGGCGCTTGCATATCATATGTGGTTCTTCGGACTCCCTGATTGATTTAGCACAACTTTGATTTTTAAAAATTTAAAAAAAAAAAAATAAATTTTTTTTTAAAAACAAAAATGACGATTTTTGTTTTTTTAACAACCCTAGTCCGGTTCACTCACCACTCACTGAGTGACTTAAAGTTGACCTCATCTTCAGTTCAAAAATACGTTGTGTTCTTATAAAATACAATAGTACGGTATGGCCGGTCAAACATGGCAGCTTTTTTCAGGGTGCAAGGAGCGCGCAAATTTTGAATGAAAGAAAAAAGACGTTCAAAGACTGAATTGTGTGCCAAATTTGACGCGTTTGTTTAAACTAATGGATTATCCGCGCTATTCTATTCATTCTTTAACCCTTGTACACATGATTGGGAATTACGTTGGCTTTTTTGAAAAAGACAACTCCTAGTCTGCAGCTGATCCCGCCTTGACGAACTGCCTCATTTATTCGGCTATACTGTAGCGTTTATTGTTACTAATAATTCCCAGTTTTACGTACGTATATCGTCGTCCCGGTCTCTACTATCATGTCGTGTCTTGAAGAGAGTTTTTTTGAATTCGATCTACTGAACTGCAGGTAGCACTTGGGTCCCAATACGCAAAAACCACATACGGTGATGTTTTGGACGCTGACGGTCGTGAACAGCTGCTGAAGCAGGACAGCGTGTTCATGCAAGGACAGAACGGACCTGATCCAATGCAGCACATCGTCCTCAACAGCAATGGTACGTCATTAAAAAGAAGATGTGTTAGAAATTTCAGGATTATTGTTAAATGTGTTTGAGGCAGTCATTATGTTTCGTTTCATGTCATATGTTGTCGTTTGTGGTTGCACTCAAACAAACAACTCAACAGGAACAACAGACCGCACATAGTCGATTTTTGTTTTTTTAAACAACCCTACCCCACCCCCCCCCCCATGATAATTTTTCGCTTAAATTTTGAAGGAAAAACGCTAAATTTTGCTGCAAAATCGTTGAAATTACAATGAAGATGGTCAAGTTATCATATATTCAGCTTATATTATGGACTTTATAGACAAAAAATCATGATTTTCGAAAAAAAAAATTAGGGTGTACGGAAAATTTTGGGGGGGTCTCCGCCAGACAAAATTTCATGGGGGGTGTGGGGGCCGGGGGGGGGGTGTCGGCCAAATTTTCGAGGGGGTGGGGGTCCGAGGGGGGGGGGGGTTGCCCGGTTTTAGGGGGGGGTTGCCCGGTTTTAGGGGGGGTGGCACGGTGCCCCCCCCCCACCTAGAGATGTAAGGGTCAAAAAAAATTTTTTTTTAATTTTTTTAAAAAAAAAAGTAAAAAAAATGAGCATTTTATTATTTTTTTTTTTAAATTTTTGAAATTTTTTCTTTAATGTGCCCTGAAAATGCCGTTTTTGGCATAATTTTTCGAAAGTTCAACAAAAATTTTCTTTGACTTTACCTTGTCACTTAGTCTTCAACGCTGCAGGTGGTATTCTGGATTGATTTATCGACTGTTTTCAGCCTTGGTGAGTGATGATCGACTCGCGCATTGAAGTACTTTAGCGTCGCAAAGGCTAGTTCAACAAATTCCGATGTCGCTAAGGTGAGACAGAAGCAGATAACTCACATTTACGCATCGTTTTTCAGGATCTCGAAAGGTGGAAATTGCACTGTCTGCCACTGCAAGCGTAACTTCGTTGGTTGCTCGTTGCTGTTTCGCCTCGTGTCGTCAGCATGATCACACCGGTTTGTTGTGGAACTTGTTTCCATGTTATTTGAGGTGAATTGAGAGGCAAAACACGAGACGTGATGTCGTCGGTGGGAAAATGGGGTCGCCGAAACCAAGTCTGAAATTTTCACCCTCCTCCCATATGAGTGGGGGTCATATGGTAAGTCGGTGGCTCCTCAGATGGTGATATTCGGACTCCCTGAAAAATTCTGAACAACTTTCATTTTAAAAAAAAAAATTAAAAAAAAAATTTTTTTAAAAAAAGAAAAAAATAGAAAATTTTTTTTTCTTGACATCTCTACCCCCACCCCCCACCCGACGGTCTCTGGTGCTCTGGGGGGGTCTACCCCCCCACCCCCCCTCGCCCACGGTACTGGAGGGAAAGAAATATTTTGTACAGTCGAACTCACTAAAATGTGGAATCAGCTGATTGGTCGGCCGAGGGGAGGCCGCTCACACTCCGCACCCTTCTTTTTTCGTGGATCTGGATTCTATTGAAACGTGTTTCTTTTGAATGAGTGTGAATTTCCAGCACCCTTTTCATGCTAAAAATAAACTCAAAGGTTGGAGAACTGCGAAATTCAATTTTTTTATTCAACAGCTCAAAATGCATTTTTTACTGACGACGACGACGACGACGACGACGACGACGACGACGACGACGACGACGACGACGACGACGACGTCGTCGCTTAATTTTTACGTGTGAACTGAAAGACAAAAGCTTGAAATGAGTGCGCTGTGTAGCCAGCTGAAGGGGGTTTCTTCATTCCTAGCTGACCGATCGACATGCGTCCGCAATTAAAAAAAATGCGTTCCGACTTCGACACGCAAAAATTAAGCGACGACGTCGTCGTCGTCATTAAACAAAAAAATACATTTTGAGTTGAGCTGTGGAATAAAAATTTTCTAAATTTCGCGGTCTCTAACCTTTGAGTTTATTTTTAGCACAAAAAGGGTGCTGGAAATTCATAAAAACACGTTTCAATAGAATCCAGATCCACGAAAAAAGAAGGGTGCGGAGTGTGAGCGGCCTCCCCTCGGCCGACCAATCAGCTGATTCCACATTTTAGTGAGTTCGACTGTAGTAAACAGCAAAAAGAAAACCGGAGCGTGAATTATAAGCAATCACGCTTTAGAAACAGAAATAGACGTTTTAAAAAGGTGTGGCAGCCAATTAATTTTTTTCTTTCGTTTACTTTTTCAATCAGAAAAAAAATGCAATTCCTTGTTGCAACTTCTTGAATAAAGGAACGTAGTGAAGAAGCTGAAGCAGCGCCATTCGTGTGCTTTCGGCCGTTGTTCGCGATCCCAATGGCGAAAGGCCGCTCTGATTGGTTGACCCAGAAAAACAAACAGGTGACACGGTGATTGCTTGCACGTTGCACAAGACCATGATGACCATAAACAGAGGTTTTAATGGTTGGTTGGTTGATTGCGCCCTGATTGGTTGGCCCAGAAAAACAAATGAAAAACGAATCGGGCCCTGATTGGTGGTTGCACCAGAGGCTACAGCGACGAAAAAAATCTGGACGCACATTCGATCGGTTGTTCAAAACTTTGTGCACTATCATTTAAAAATTTGTGGCAGCCAAACTCACTCATGGCACAATCCAAACAGACAGCAATCGCAGACGGAAATCGGAGGATCCCTGAACTGAACAAACGGAACGGCATAAGGGAGAAGAAAATATTACTGAAAAATGATTTTAGCCGATTTTTATAATCATTCAATCAAGTTTATTTGTATGCCTCACGTCAAACAGAACAACATAATGAATAACTGTGGCAGAGGGAACAGACAGACAGCTACTGGGGCTTTGCGAACCCGTTTGCATCATTAGCGCACGCAACAGGTGCTGCGTAGCTTTGCGGCGTTTTGCGCGTTCGCGTAAGCATAGTCTCGTTGCTCGCGGGGCAGCTATTAATTCAAACTGTATGAATGCGCCTTAGTCTTTTATCTTCTGTGCCCGTCGTCATTGCGTATTATTAGGAAATTTTGTGACTGCTTTTGGTCGTTACCGCTTTCGAGCGCGTTGAGTTGAAATAAATTGAGAATTGAGAAACAAGACACAACAACAATGCCGATTTTTTAAATTCGAAAAATTTTCCTTTAATATGCTCTGAAAATCTTATTTTGGCACAATCAATTTTGGAAAGTTCAACAAATAATTGATTGAATTTCAAGCCGGTAAGCTTTCTTTCACTTGAGCTGGGAGATAATTAGTGGCGTTTTGAAGGTCAAAAGGCAAGAAGAAGCGTGATAACGGTTTGGAAAAATGTTTTGAATTTTTGTGCAATCAGTTTCACAGTATGGCCACCGGAACCGAACCGACATCGAGTTAATGGAACGAACAGGCGCTCGTTTATGCTGACGACGCGTATGTTGCTTGTGTCGACGCCCGCCGACGTTCAGCAAGGGGCAGTCATTGATTGACATCGCAAATAAAAACGTGAAACGGCGTATGTTCCGTTACTGGGTGATGCTGGTGGATGGAATGGTAGGGTTTCTTTTAATTTGGTGATTTATGTTGACATTCATCGACATTCAGGCACGCATGTCACCTGAATGGAGGCGCGAAAAAAACGACGTGACGTGCCAGATTTTTTACCTTTTGTGTGATGGATTAGGCTCGTGTACTATTCCGGCCCGCGAAATTCCGGCCCGAAGAATTCCGGCCCGCGAAATTCCGGCCCGCTCATTCCGGCCCGAAGAATTCCGGCCTGAAGAATTCCGGCCCGAAGAATTCCGGCCCAAAGAATTCCGGCCCGGAGAATTCCGGCCCGACGAATTTTCGCCAGCACGAACAATATTTAACCACGAAGTGATTTTTGGTAATCAAATATCGATTGGTAATAATTATTCACAACGTGAATAAATAAATTCATACAGCTAGTTTAAAGCTTTGTTAGCCGAGGAGAATTATGTATACCTGAGGTTTGTATTTTTGTTCCAGCAAGTTCAACATAATGACTTGCGTTTCAGCACTAGTGCCCCCCTCGAAATTTGCTTGACACCCCACCCAGCGAAATTTGCTTAAAACAAGACATTTTTTGAAGCACAAAAAAGTCACGTCTGAAATAATGAAAACGCAAATCAGCCAGCAAGATCACGCAAATCAAATAATGCAGAAATGATACCAAAAAGGACAAAACACAGCACAAACAAAAATCAGTTAACAAGTGATGGTTCACAAATCCTGGTTCGTGATAAAAAAAAATTTTTCTTTGTTCTTGATTACCAAACAACACTTCGTGGTTTAATATTGTTCGTGCTGGCGAAAATTCGTCGGGCCGGAATTCTCCGGGCCGGAATTCTTCGGGCCGGAATTCTCCGGGCCGGAATTCTTCGGGCCGGAATTCTCCGGGCCGGAATTCTTCGGGCCGGAATAAGCGGGCCGAAACTCTTCAGGCCGGAATTAGCGGGCCGGAATTGTACCCTTCCCCCGATGGATTAACGCCTTGTGTGATGGATTAACGCCACGTTTTTCATTGGTTTATTGCCGTTTTGCTGGTTGCCACAAAATTTCGCATTGTGCAACACAATTTTTTACAAATTTTAAAACTGAAAAACTTTCCGTTCATTTTTAAACAGTGAAGTCAAAGTGGAGCACACCAAAGTCTATTAATCAAATTATCAAGTCAAATTTCGAATCAAGATCGAATGCAAAATCCAAACATTAACTAAAAAAGACAATCTGCAATCACATTTATGATGTAATGAATCAGATCAAACCGAACTGAGGAGGGATGGTTTGTGGCAAAAAACTTGTTTCATATTGCCAGCGCAAGAAAAGCCGGTTTATTTTGGTTTTAGATTGTTTTATTTTTTAATTTTTCCCAGCACCCAGTTTTCAGAACTAGGCCCTCGGAATCAATCAGAAATAACAGTTGAAATTGATTGATTTTATTCGACACATTGTAAGTGCCAGAGTTGAATGTTGAAATTAGTGTTTTTAAATCGAGCGAAATTCATTTTGAGTTTGACACAGTTTTTGAGTTTTACAAAATGCAATTATGCGATATCATCGTCCAATAGTTTTCAACTACCAAAGTTTTAAAAAATTAAAGTTAAAACCGGTTTTTTTATTTTTGCAAAAAGAACGGAAATAAAACCAGTTTTTTTCAAAAAAACAATTGTTTCCCATGCCAACCCCAGACCGAACTCGTGAACGTAAACCGATTAGGCGTGTTTCATTGTGAATGAATAGCGTGTTGAAGTTTCCGATTATAACAAATCACAAATGTGTTGCTTTGCAATCAATCCCGTTTTCATTGGCGCGATATACGAACAGCAGACAATCGAATGAATACTAACGACGTCGGCGGCGGCGTTGCGGTCGGTCGAGGTCGCCTTGTTGCAGCGCGACGTTGCCCGACAACAGGTGACATCCAATGTACAGTTTTGTTTCGTTGTTGAATCTCGCAAACGGCAACGCCTTGTAGACGCTCATCGGCAGCGGCTCGTTGTCGGGAATCTTTCGTTGTTGCCGCTTGATCTTCTCGATGTCACGTTGCACGGCCATCATCTTGCTCACTTTAAAGTTGAACACGAACACTTTCACGTACAGCGGCAGTTGCGTTTCGCCCTTGTAGTGCGACTGAAAGTTTTCTTGTTTTTTGTTAGTTACCTATGTACATGCATTTTGATTTTGGAGTCGGGAGGTTTACGAGACCTTTCCAACAATAGGGAGTTGAACAAAAAGCGCCGACGCTAACAGTGGAGCTACCAAGAAAGAAAGGTTCAAAGACCAACAGTCGCTGTCATGATACGTTGCCAGGTTTCGTCGTCGTAGCCCTGCGCCTCGAGATATTGCTTCTTTGACGGCAGACAGAAATTCAACGTGATATTCTCGTAGCGGCCACGCTTTAGTGTTTTGCCGCACGTTGGGCGTTTGCCATCGACTAGCAGACTTGCTTCGGCCAACTCAAGTTTGTCTTCATGTTTACGCAAGTGCGAGCAGCCGTCACATTGGACGCTTGAAAAGGTATCGATCAGTTTCGAATGAAAACAGAGAAAAAGTGCATAGTTGGTAATATGAATGCAAACAACACAGAGTACGAAATAGTCCACAACACAAAACGCTCGTGACACGAAAACGACCAACCAAGATCCTCCATAGCCGCCACAGCCGTCCTCTCCCGGTTCGAAACACGGTTCCGGAGGCACATCGGCCAGTTTGTGCCTGTACTCAACGTACATCTCCAACTCTTCGGTGATGTCATCGAACACGTCCACGGTGCCACTCACAAAGTAACAGCCCGGGCGGCCCGGTTGCTCCTTCAGGTCGGTCGCCAGTCCGGCCTCATCGCCCTTCTTCAACGGCCACGACGGAAATCGAATCTTCTCATACTGCGTCGGTTCGCCGTCGTGACACGGCCGATGGCGACTCACCGGAAACAAAACAAATGTTGCTGTGTTTAGCAGTCGAAAAAATTATCAATCTATCGGTTAATACGGGAACGAGCTGAATATCGGCCGTTATATTGTACCTCAAAAATCAGTCGCTCATCCGGTTCCTTGTGCCAGTCTTGTCCCTCGTCCGATTTATGATGCTTGTCGACCATCTTTAAGCGAGCTGGACGAACGCGGGCATTGAGTTCCTGCAGAACAACGACGCTGCCTGATCAAATGTCACGTAAACCAACGCAAAGCAAAACATGGCCGAATAAATAATGCAGTCCTTGTATTCTCCATCAAGGCGGGATCAGCAACAGACTAGGAGTTGACTAGGATCATGATCTTCGTGGTTGCCATCCCAGTCCGATTTGTTGCCCAAAAAGCCGTACCCCTGAGCCCTGACAACAAGAGGCAAGTAAAATAAAAACAAGTAGCATAGGGTAGTTCAAGTGAAACGTGCCACGCCAACACTGACCGCCATCCTGTCTCTGCCAGTGCGCGCGTTCTCGCGAATGTCACTCGGATGCCCGGTCTGCGGTCTCGGCTGCGCAGGCGGTCGGTTTCTGCGTGAGCCGTCTGCGAATGCGCTTGCCAGCAGCACTGTCAGCACGTACACAGCGCATGGCGCCCAGTGATCACGTTGCATTATTAAAGATAAGACACTATGATTTTCAAATATTGTGAAATATGCGCCAAATCCGCCACTGAATTATGTTTAGGTTGATCGTGCTAGCAAATTCCACGGTTGAACGTTGTTTGTGTTCGTTTTTGATGGTTATCAATTAAGGCTCTCGAAGGCTGTGCGGTAAAAAAAGATTGTGTTTGTGAGCCATCATTTTGCTCGCACATGTCAACACGTTTTTATGAAATGTCAAACTGCGATTTCATCTAAAGTTCTTGTTGTATAAGGCGCGATGCTAATTCGCGAAAGACAATGTATGACAGCCCTTCAAACGCGGAAAGTTTCAACAACAAAATTCTTCCCGAAGTATGAAATGTCGCACAGTAGTAACAGTGCAACTTATGATTGCACTTTGCGTAGCAATGTTTTATGTGTGCGTGCACTCACAAAACTATGCTTTTCCCTTCGAGAAAGTCGCAAAGCACTGAAAATTCATTGATTCTAGCTGCCACAATGTAATTAGCACAGTTCATGACAATATACAATACACGAAAAGTTTTAATAGATTTTGACTTGTCGAACTATGAAAATTGTAAACAGTGTAATACCGAGAGAATAACTGTACGTATGCCGCATTATTATGCGCTATTTTTTGTAGCAATCATATTTTGTGCTGCGATTACGATGAAATAGGTTTTGTTAAAACATTGACTGTTGATTCGAATGTTACAGATGCACCGAATCGCAGACTGACGCAAGTAGCAAGGAATCAGCGCTATCATCGTACTTAGTTAGTTGGATGTTATTCTTAGATGAAGTACATATAATTAACATCGAGTTATAATGCTGAAGCAAAAACTGAAACTGCAGCTTCATTCAAAGGATGACCGTTGTCCAAGGCTAAATGAGCAATTTTTTTAGATATAGTGACGTCAGCAAGCATGCACGATGAATTTGCTGTTTGCTGACATGGGAAAACACTTGAGCATGCATTTATTTTCAACAATTCTTTTGAAGACACAGTGGATGCCATTGTGTGTCAGACAGTCGTGTATTTTCACCATCAGCAACTTTAAACGTTCGCCTCAAAATGTGTTAGCACGGCATGTTTTAACAACGCACAATTATTATGACATGTGTTGTTGTGCAGACTTGACGCGGTCGATGATGAAATCAAAACTCAATTTATTGCTTACATTTACGAGTTGCGTTTTTTCGGTGAACTCAAACCATTAACACTGAATGGTGAAAAATGTTGTCTTGTCGTGTTGTCAGCGCGTGTTCAACGTTCAACGACAACAACAAATTGGCATGTTTTTAGAGTGGTGGTATTCCCTTGGGTGACCAGCATTCGTGTACGTACTTGCGCTTTCATGATCGTGGTCAAAGATTTGTTTGATTTTACTAAGGTAGAAAGCAGGCTACCATATGTGAGGCCTTAACACTTTTGTGACGTTGTAAAAATTGATCAAAAAAACCAGAACGAGTTTCTGGCAACGTCATGTTCTTTCAACTACCGGTAATTGTTTTAACAATACACATAGATAAATTTGTTGTGAAACAAAGATGAATAGCGTGGAAAATGTAAAGAACTCGAAAAAAATGGAAAGGAATCATTGACCGATAGATACACACCTTGTACATACAATGCATGACGTGGTGCAGAAACTAAATACAAACAGAAGACACTGCAACAAAACTCGAACGAAATCATCGTGCGAGTGGTGTTAGTGTCACTTTCTGCCAGAAAACGCGTTTTCATCGATCTTCACGTCGGTGCCAATCAAATAGCATCCGATGGTGTTGTCGCGCTTCTGGCGCTCGTGTTGCTCCAATCCATAGCGGGACATGCGATGAAGAGTGCTCGGAAAGTTGAAGCTGTACATGTTGACCGCAATGAACATGGACAGCTGGAAAACAACAGTGCTTTGGTGTCTTTGGTGTGCATTGCGCAGATATTGCTGCTTGTCATCGTAAAGTGAACTGCGAAAACACAGCGACAATCAATTTAAAACATGAGGACACCAACAACGCACCGGTTCACCGGCAGCTATCTTCTGCTGCACCTCTCGCGGCGCTTGCTTCTTCAGTTCGTCTTCTTCGGGTGTACAAATTTCAGCTCGCATTGTGTACACGCCTGGTTCCACCTCCAATGCAGGTAAACAATTATGAAACACACATTGGGTATTTTATGCTGATTATATGATTGATACTTTGTTTGAATAACGTTAAATGAACCAAACTAAAAAAAACAATCAACGAACGACACTGCAGTCGCAGTGGTCGGTCATGCCGACTTCGACCAGCTTATGTCGACGTTCGTCAATCACATTGAAGTTACCAATTTCCTTTCGTTTCAGATTTCTGCAGAATCTGCAGAACACACTGAAAAACTAGGTTTATTTTCTTGACAGAACCGCGTTGTATTGAATCGATTTTTTTTAGTTTTGGGATCAGTTAACATTTTTTTAACTATCATTCTTTTTCTAGCTCTGCAATTCAATGCGTGCGTAGAAACAACGTAGGGTATACAGTTTTCTGTTTGACGCGGCAATTCAAAATTGCTGAAGTGACTGCACGGATCCCTGAAAATCGATAAAGTCGCCTAGACAGTTTTGAATTGAAGCACAAAATTATAGATAAATACAGTATATTCTATCTGCGCTTGCTACAGACTTCTTGAGGTCACAGAACCAAAGAAACGATAATATATAGATAAGTCAGCAAATAATCATAAATGAGGAAATTATTACAAAATGTAAAACCAGCGACTTTCTGAGCAATTATTAAACCAGCGAGTAGCACTGTCAACCAACAAGCCCCACCAAGTGTCGTCGCGGTGTCCACAGTCGCAGTAGTCCTTCTCAGCGGCCTTTCCGCAAGCGATCGTCGGCACGTCCGGATTGGGCGTGGCCGAGAGTCTCAGCTCGATGACGGCCGTCACGGCGTCCACCTGCTCGAGCACCTCCACCTCGGCGGCGAGCGTCATGCAGCCGGGAATCTGTGGATTCGGCGGGTCCAGATGGACACTCTTCGCGTCGAACTTCACGGCGCGCCTGTATCGCGCCAGATTCACGTGGTAGATCTCTTCGAGGTAAACTGGAATTCGCGATTAGTATATCCACATTCACTCAAGGAACAACAATATTCAGAAAGATGACGTGACATTCATGAAGCAGTATTTGGTGACGCGTACAAAATGTAGCTGTAATGTAGCTACGCGGTCACCATATGCCGCTCAAAAAAATTTAACGCCAAAAAACAACTAACCGTCACTGCATTCGCCAGAATGTGTAATGTTGATTGAAGTTTTTCGATCGCTTGAGACGATGCTTCGCGTTTCACCGACTACTGACGGAAGGTTGAGGAATAAGCATTGAAATGAGAAAACGATGAAAAGCACAGACGACGATCTTGTCAGCTTCTTCATTTTTTCTATGATTCGAAACTATCCCCGAATCTCGATCCAGGATGTTTGTTATTTGTTTTCGCTGAAATGAAAAAGATGCAACAGAATAAACGCAAAATCACAATCAACTCGAAAAGAAGGTTTTTGGAGCAAATTTAACGGCACAGCTTGTCTTTTGTGGCCTCTCACGCCGAACCCTGCTTCAAAGCAAAGCCACAACAAAAAACAAAAGTTATACGACGCAATTTTATTTTTATCGAAGCACAATATTTTTTGATTCGGCAAATTTTGATAAGCAAGATGGGTTGACAAAAAACGGAAGACACTTTCACCACATATACAGTACACTTCATATTCTCACAGTTTACCTGCAGTGCAATGATTCTTTTAATTTAGCAAGCCAAGTGGTAAACATGTCAACGCATTTGTAATCTTTGTTTTCTTTTGCAAAAATCGATCCGGTCTAAATTTTCACTTTTTTAAAGCATACAATGGTTGTATCACTGTGACAATCTTAATGCGTGTTCAAGCGCGCTAACCATCACGACTTTTAAAATGTTCAAACATCATGAACTTGACAACTAATCGAACTGCCTATCAATGCATGTTGTGGTTTTTACAAATTCCGTGAAACGATTTGCGTAGGTGAAACCAGTCAACGCGCTGATTTTTGATGATATTTACGCAACTAATTTTTGTCAAAAATACTTGACTTGACGTTGAGAAAAAATACGAAAAAACGAATGTGCGTTCTAATGATACGTGGGTGTACATGGGTGCTGGTTTCTTTGTCCGGCACAACATGACTTTTGTTGTCTATGAAATTTGCTTGGTTTCACACGTGTCTTATTGAAAGAGGGATCGTCTCGATTGAACCTAAATTGGACTTAACGGTTCATCCACTGGAAACAGATCTTTAAACCAAGTACAGAACATGCAGAACAATCAATTACACTGTAATCTAGCTGTATCGGAGCAAGTGAGATAGATCAGAGATGTCGGCAATCTTAGTATGTGACAGTGCAGAATTCAGACACTCAAATGAATCATGGAAAAGCGGAACCACCACAAGTTGGGAAAAAGTAATTGAAAAAATGCTATCTTCAGTCCTTTAGCGTTTTTCCGAAAAAGCGGAGGCATCGATTTTCACATTGGCACCGATCAGATAGCAGCCGATGGTGCTGACGGACTTCCGCTGTGAATGGACTGCGTAGCCGAGCGGTGACAGCAACTGTTTGGTGCTCGGAAAATGAAAACTGTACATGTTGATCGCGATGAACAACGACAACTGAAACAAATGTGCTGCCGGTTAAACTGTTGAAACGCGTCGGTTTTCTTCCTGCTTAAGGATACTATACTTAGAGTTTCAACACTCTCAACTGTACGAAACCCGTCTGCACCAAAATTAAGTCATCAAATAAAATATGGAAATGTCAACTGTCGGACTGGAATAATGTACATCAATTATTGATTGCACACCAAAAATTCGGGTTTCATAAAAACGTGAAAAAACAACATAAAACTGAACTAACCGGCTGCCCAGAAGCGATCCTCTCTTGCATTTCCAAAGGAGTGAACTGTTTTATGTCATCTTCCTCGGGTGTGCAAACTTCCGCTCTCATAGTATATGTACCCGGTAAAATCTGAAGCAAAATTGAAACGGTGATTGAAGTAACTTGAAGTGTGCTTGCTATATTTTGCGGGAGTTTTACTTTTTAACAAAAATAAGAAGCAAGTGCTGTGGTCAAACTGTCACCTCATTGCAATCACAGGCGTTGCCCCGGTCGATTTGAACTTCTTTATGTCTTTGATTGACTACATTCAAAGATTTTACTTCTTTGCGCTGTAGATTTCTGCAGAATCGACAAAACGTGCTGAAGTGAAAGGCAAAATTGAAGAGCCATTAGTCACATTCATGCATTCGAAAATATTCATTTTTCAGTAAATAAAACGCTACGACTTTCAAAAAAACCAATTTACAGAAAACAAGTAGAGTGCCGTACAGCTCTGTTGAGCTCAATGGAGCTCGCAGTTTCGCCCCATACAAAGTATAGGAGGGGCGGGTTTTAGGTGTGCGTACCCACATACATGCAAAAAAGGATGCGAGAGCCGTGGAGGCTCCACAACTCTCGCAAGAAAAAAATATAAGCGCGTGCCCGGCACAACTCATTAAATACCCTGGGCTGTGCTGCAATGGAGCTCGATGGAACTCAATGGAGGTCGATCGCTATCCAAGTGCGACATCTTGTGTGTTGTACCCTGACACTGTTTCGCTGATGTTTCAGCCAGACAAAACATCCGCCTGTGCTGACCATCATTTTTTCTTGGGCTCAGCCCGGGCCTTGTCGTACTGACGAGCCTGTGGCCCGCGGTATGCGCTTACTAGGCGAAACCGCAAGAAATTTGCACAAGTTGCAATTACTTATGGCTGGCACTGTAGGTAAACCCTGTTTCTCATTTCAATGCATACTTTTCGTTATTTCGAAGTTTCACAAGAATGGTTTGTCAATGTTTCACTCGTTAAGCTATCGAGCTCCTACCGCAACGTATCGAAAACCCATTAAAAAATATGCAAGATGCATTCAAAAAGTATGCACGAAAACTGAGAAACAAACACTGTTTGCTTTGGGCAACATCTAGACAGCCGTACCACGTGTCATCCGGATGTCCGCATTCACAGTGATCCTTGTCGCGCGGCTTGCCGCAGGAACCGTTGGCACGTCCGGATCGGGACTGCCGGTCATGCGCAGCTGTATCTCTGCCGTCACGTCGTTCAACCTGTGCAACACTTCGATCTCGGCGACCAACGTTAAACAGCCAGGAATCACCGGATTCGGCGGATCCAATTTCACTTTGTTCGCGTCAAAGCGAATTGCTTGCCGATATCGACTCAGATCAACACCGATATATGATAAATAACCTGTGCGCATGGAAACGTTTTTTTATCAACCTTTTTCTAGTGTGCTGGATCATTCAATACACGCATAGACAGGAAATCAGTATCATGCTTGACGCGGCAATTCAAAATTACTGGAAATGTCCAAGTTCCAGAAATTCAACGAAGAATCACTCAAGTAAAGTAAAATTGCGCACATAAAGCATGAAAGTATTGTGGATTTATTCAAACGTGTCCGGACTAAAATGACGTCATTTGTTTTAAAAAACGCCCGTGTTTCAAAGTGCAGGCACAAAAATGTCAGTTTGATGTGACTGATTTGACATTCATCATTTGTTTGCGGGAAGAAACCGGCTAAACGGAAAGTCTGGTTTGCTGTGAACGGCAAGTGCATGTTTGGCGGCACATGACGTCATTTCAGTGGGACAGGTTTAAAAATAGGTCATAATATCTTTTAAACGCACTGCGTCATGGAACCAAAAACAGGGAAAAAATAATAGCAAATTGAAATCACTGGTTTTAGTTGAAAATCACATTGAAAAGCAATACAAATCTGATATATACTGAAATCAGACCAAGTTTGAAGCTGCAGCAACTTACTTTCACTGCATTCGCCGGAATGTGTGACGTTTATAACGGCGGTCGCGTCATGATTCGTGAAGCTTTTCGGGTCACCCAGCACAAACGCTGCCGCACTCAATAAAACTAATGACGGCGTTATGAAGTCCACCATTGTTACCCCTTAACGCCGGTGGAAATTACAGCTCTTTTTATCCTCCGCCGATTTGTTTACCCTGAAACAAGTGTGTGTCAAAGTGTAACTGTATTAACAACCGCTGCTTCACCAGCTTTTTTGCAAAAAAACAAAGCACGAGTAGTACATATATTCACAATATTCTGAAGCGCAAAGCATAATAATCGCGACCAAAAATTGGAATTGCATATTGAAAACACACACACTTAGGCGGTTGAACGCGATTTTGACGTACAAGTTGTTGTTTTTCAAAACTGTTTAAAAGTCGTGGTGAATTGTGACGAACAAGTAAAACTCGTGGCTGTCGGTGTTTTCAAATTCGAACATGTGTTTTTGCACATTGATCATAATACTTATTTACTTGTTCAGACGTGAGCGGTGAGCACATGCACAGACAGAGAGACACGAGATTTGGGGATGAGTGCTCGTGAAAATTGCGAAAATGTTTCAGATCTGTGTATTCGGATCTATAGATACATGTGAACGTGGCGAAAGAAACCTGGATTAATATGACTACATATATATCAATAAGTAAATGGTGGAAGTACAAGTTTAGGTTGCACAACGTGTGGCAGCAAAGATGGATACACTGAAACACACGGTCCTTTGAGTGGCATGACCACTTCGCTGCCCATTTTTACTGACAAGTAATGCACTTGTCGGATGTGAACAGCGCAAACCAGACATATTGTGGTCAAGAATTGGTTCGGAGTCAGCTCAGATAAACTGGCGCGCTTTTTGCCCTTAACTCAGCTGAGACTGTTATTTTGAAACGAATCTTACTTTGAAAACGTTGACCGTTTTTGCAGCACGGCAACGAGACTCGATTCGACAGCATTTAGAGATTTCCGTTGCAAACAATGCTGGAGTAAAATCCTCACAAACAAAAACGTCTGATCTTGCAAGCGGTGGTGGGTTTTGACAAATTAAACAAAATGAACTTTTGGCTTTCCGCTCCGCTCATTTTTTTAAAAAGATCAAACGCGCAGAAAAAAAGATATACAGTAGGTTAAATCATGTCCATTCGCGAGCGAAGCGGAGCGGAGCGGACAGCGGATGCGACATAATATGGCCCGTCGGTCGCTCGCGCTAAAATTCCAAACTTTCTGTGCCTCGCATTGTGAACGGAAAAGGAGCTGAGAATTTTTTCTCCCGCACACGGTAGACAATCCCACAAGATACGCTGTGTGCAGCAGAAATTTTTTCGTGGTGATTTTCTACACACGCTGTGTACGCAAAACATCGATTCTCGAATAGGGTTGCCGCGAGACAGGAATTTGGCGAGACGAGACGATACGCGATACGCAAAGTCATTGTACGAGCCGAGATACTCGATACAGCATTTTTGAATTTTTGACGATACGAGACGATGCGGCGAGAGCGCAAGGTCACGAGACGAGACATACACGATACGCAGTGGTCACGAGACGAGACGATACACGAGACAGCAAAAATTGGTCCGAGCGAGACAAATAAAGAGACGATACGGAGACGAGATATCAGGTAATTTGTGAATTTTTTTGGAAATAATGCCTGAGGTATCAAAGCGCACACATTTATTTACTCCGCAATTGATTGCCACACACAAAAAGACACGCGAAAGCAAAAAAAACAACAACAAAAACTCACACAGGAGAAAAACCAGAAAAACTCACGGAAACAGAAACAACAGCAACAACGATCAAATCAAAAAACTATGCGTCTGCTCCCGCCGCGTTCACTTCGTCAAACACGTCCATGAAGGCGAACGTCAGCCACGGAAAGCTGTCATGGAAGTCCAAGAAAATCACGATCATTTCGACGAAAGCCAAAATTGTCAGCTGCACTCCAACCAACGCACCGCTCGCAAATATGAAGATGCAGTCAATGATAATTTTGGCAATTGCCGACCAAATCGCTGGCTTCTGCAAGATGACTGAGCTTCAGAACGATGCCCAAAATGGCCGACACAGCAGAAGTAACGGCGGCGACACTGATCGTAATCGAAAGCAGCTGAATGCACCAGAACAGCCATGTCTTCTGCTGTGGAATCTGATATACTCTACCCTGGTTTCTTTACGTTTGTTACTAGAAATCCCTGAGACCGTCACGTGATGAAGTACATGCAAGTGCCATGAGAAAATCCAAAAAAACAATAAAATTTTTCGTATCTAGTCGTCTCGGAATTTCTGTTTCTGACCAGAATGACAACCATTTCCTTTTTTGCTCAATGGTAGGTAACACACAGAAAGATGAACATTTTCCGACATGCCGTTGCCGCAAGACAGAATTTGAACGAGACGATACACGATACGCAAAGTCACGAGACGAGACGATACACGATACGCAAAGTCATTGTACGAGACGATACACGATACGCCTATTTTGAGAATTTGGCGAGACGGGGCGATACACAATACAGCAAAAATGGGTCCGAGCGAGACAAATGACGAGACGAGACATGTCTCGTGGCAACCCTAATTCT
>JASANC010000969.1:0-20484 GCA_030248135.1 Theristus sp. LFF4_11 | reverse complement strand
ATGATTCGGATTTGAAACACCAATGACGTAACGATCGTCGGTCGAGGTCGAAGCAACACTACGAAAGAGTGCAACGATCTTTTTTGTATTTATGTCCGATTTAGACATTTGAAATGACACAGAAACAGAAAACATGGCGACCAGGTTTTTTCTCGCTTAAACGCACCGCCACCAGCAATGCCCGCCGAGGTTTCAGGTTTGAACGCTCAGGATAAAAAAACAGCTGATGTTACAGTACGCATTTGGTGAGTTGTGCAAAACTGTTTGTATTCCATGAATGTACACGAAGCGAAAGGAATCGGTTGATTTCGACAATCATACATACGTTTTTCTCGCTTTCACGTCAACTCAACATCTCTTTCGTGTTTATGTAGAATCGTATTTTTGTTCCGAAAACTGAAATTTTGTTGAAATCATGTGCTCTGACCGAAAGGCCTGCAGAGATTATTATTGCCTGTGGGCTACCGACCGTCGAACGGAATCTCAAAAATATGAATTTTGTCGATAGGCCGTACACTGGATCATTTTCAGTGGTTTGACGCTGCTCCGGTTGTGTCGTTGTGTGCGCGTCGTCTTTGCCCTAGTTTCATTCCGCGTTTTGTTGTTGTCATTTTAGAGACGCTATTTTACTTCGATAGTTTTTTTGTGATCGCCAGTCGTCGCGCACAACAAGAAATCGAGTATGGATATGACATATTGAGCTTTATCGGGACACACCCAGACGCCCGCGAACCAACGACCTTGAATAGCTGGAAGCGAACAGCTCTGAAGACACATCGCAGACAGACTGTCTATGTGTGTGTGCGTGGCTGGATGTACTGACATGTACCAGAGATTCTTACTTTTCATTTTCGTTCGTGAGGTTTCATAAATAAACTTTTGTGCGTTACAGTTAAATCATACGGTATGGTAATCTACCGTATCGATCGTTATTTGACTGTGTTTCATTAGCTGGCCCGGAAAAAACTGTTATGCATTTTTAAATTACGTGAAAAGTGACTGACAGCGTTCGTATGTGAGAACGGGGCACGTTTTGTGAGCAACAAGTAAAATCGTGTCAGAATCTGTGTTTTTATGTGAACCTTGGTTTTAGACTTTCAGTTGTATTATTTATTACCTCTGTACGCCATCTGGTAATGTGTTTGTTTCTCTTAATTCTACTGAATCCACATGTTCCTGTTTTTCCTAAATTTAAACGCTCATTCGTGCACTCGCATGCGCCGTCTTTTTAGCACGCGAAGCTGCGATGCTTTTGCTTTATGAATCTGCAGCGAACGTGACGCCAGCGCTTCAAGTTCCATGAGTGACGCTAAGGCCTGTTTATACCTGACGTATGCGCATACGGCACGGCACGGCACGGCACGGCACGTCACGTCACTTTACGTCCCGTGCTATTGCATACTGCCGTTCTTACAAACGTATGCATGTACGGCACGTCACGTCACTTTAGGTTTCGTGTTATTGCATACTACCGTTCCTACCTGACGTACGTCGACGCATACGTCAGGTATAAACGGGGCCTTTAAGTTCGACGCTAACCAGCACACTCTACTCAAACGCTCACAATATTTTTTCAATGTCAATATCGCTCAATACTCAAGTCTTTCCACGTTTGATATTGTGTCTGCGTTTTCGTGGCGCACATCCGATGATAGTCGCCAAATGTATAGTTGTTGTGGCTCTTGTAAAAAAAACCAAGCCTTTTGACGATAAATCTGTGCAAAACCAAGCCTTTTGACGATAAATCTGCGCTTCAGCTGTTATGTTTTTGAGGACTGTGCAACTTGTAGTTTTCTTGTGTCGCTATATGAGCGTTTTTAATTAAACAGACAGAAAAACCTGTTTGTATATACATACCTATGATCTTTTTGTTGAATGATGTGTGGAAAAACCGCACAGCTGAAAAGCTGTCGCACTCGAAACCAAGTTCTAACGTAAAATAAAATAAAATTCTTTAGTGAGAAAAGATTCTGAACAGTTTTTTCTCAATTTCTCGCACAAATCTGCCATCAAAAAACCTTAAGTTTTGCTGATTTCAAATTGCCGCACAGCCGTGAAACATTTTCTTTACCTGCGTGCAAACGCATATTGGGACACTTTTAATAAGTTAAAAATGTCCGAAACAACCTATTTTCGCGAGTGACACTTGTTGTGAACAAAATTTTGTGAGTATGTAGTTTTGTCTGCGAAAAAGCAACAAAAATTTTAAAACAACCTCAAATCGTGATATCGTACTCGAAAATTCAAGTTCTGCAAGTCTGCAAATCGCAACTTCGTGATATGTTTTCCCAGTGCAACTTATAGCGGCATTTCACGCGCAAGCCGGCGTCATTCCATTCAACTTGTGTGTGCGTCTGTATGTGTGTGTGATGTGTTGTTGCGTGTATCTTATCTCGAGTTTCTCTCTGTGTGTAGTGTGTGCTGCGGGCAATTTTAACGACCATAGCACAGAAACCGTCGCCACTCCGCACCCAGCATCGCGCAGACGCTCATTACTCGAAGCGCCATTTTCCGCTCCATGGCTGCCGTACATACCACGTTACATGTTTGCATAAATAATGCACTCTTACGAAACTTTGGACCGAACTACTATGACTACGGTTTCTCAACCGTATCTACCGTATTTGCTCTCGACACGATCTGGATTTCGTATTGGTACGACTTGAAGGCCACCTGTCAATGCGCGCACAGAACCGGCCATGTTTGCAAATTGCAAATTTCGTCATTTTTAAAAATGAATTTTGTGGTTCCACGTTTGTTGAGACGTGAACTTTTTGTTAAAAACCGGGATCTGGTATAACGGCAACATGCTGGTTGAAATACTGCAGCACCATCACTTCTATTACTATAATACAGTTGTTACCGCCGGTTGCACCGGTTCGAGTTTAACCGGTGTAAACATGGTTCTCCAGCTATGTATCGCCCCTTTACCGCATTTCTTTCCTTTGGCACACGTTTTATGTGCACATTGTATAAACGGATATCTTCACTTCTCAGTAGGTACGGATACATATCGATGTAGTTTTTTGTTTAGTAGTGTCTAGTCAGTCGTTCATGCGTTGAGTACCAAAGGCATATTCTCACCCATGTCCATGTGCACGTTTCGCGGTTGTCCGGTACGAGCTAAACAAGCATAATACGCAGCGCCACGATGCACATTGAACGAGCACACAGCAACCACGATTCTGTGTTGTGCCTGTGCCTGTGCGAGTCTTGATTCACTCTGATTGCAGTATCGCAGCGGCTCTGCTTGTGTTTTGCGTTCATATGGCTCTTGTTGGCTTATATGCGGTTGCCGTTGCTGTATCCTCCCGATGTTTATCTCTCTCTGTTTATTCACAGTCTGTTGTTATACCCCGAATGTCAACGTCAAAGGTCGCTGAATCCGTGTTCAATACGGTTTCCATGGTATTGTTCGTTTCTTCAACACGATCTCTTTTTTTGCGGTGAAGGGTTTTTTTTTAAAACTGTGTTTTGATTTTTTTTTCATTTTCTGTTGTTCATCGTGACTACAGTGACGACTCGTGCAGTATTTTACTGTACGCTCGTGGCAGGACTCTAATGTCAAATGGTACTCTGTGATGTGACCCGGACAAAGTTTTGGCATTCGACTGTATAGCAGCCGAGCTATGTGCCATACGATGCAGAGACACACAACAAGAAATGAAGTTGTAGACAGACTTTTAACAAGCGCTAGAGGCGCTTCACAAGGAGAGTCGATTATTTTTTTTCACTGCGTCAGCTCAGCAGTTAGCTGAATCTCATGCAGCGTATTTCTCAGCTTGTTAGTATTGTATGGAGCGCGGTGAGAACTGGTTAAATGCATCGTGTCTGAATCGGTTTATTTCTACCACTGTATAGTGTCGGACCCATGGAAACCGTTGTTTTCGATTTTTTTCACTCTTGACACAATGCTAACTGCAACTTTTCGTTTTCGCTAAGCAATATTAAGAATATCAGAACTTGGGAATGAAGAAAAATCTATCTGAACAAAAAACTTTGTAATTCTTATGGGAATATCTGGAGTGGCGTAAATTACCGTGACAAGACGCAAATACGTTACGCAGATTGCAATACGGTAAAATTGCAGTCTGTAAGCCAATGATTGAATATTGATAACTAAATTGCGATTTCGGTTCAGTTTCGCGTTTCATGTGATCCTGTTATCTGCTTCTCCATGGTCGTTAGTTCAAATTGGACTCACGTAACTGATACCATTTCCGATTGATTTGTTGTAGTTTTTTCTAGCGTTTTATTAGTTGTTTATTTGGTTGGTTTAGCCCGGTTGGTCATTGGTTCGATTTCATGACATGAGCACTGCACCTGAATGTAAATCACTAAGTTCAGTTTATCTGCTTTTTGCTATATGCTATCTGATCTCAATTTATCTGCTTCGAGACGTTCAGTTCGTTACATAGTAGTTGGATTCCGTAAACGCAAACACAAAAACATTTGAGTATTTGTTGGCAGATGAAGATTGTTAAAAAACAATGTAACGACAGCGATCACTCGGAAAGTTTTTTTTGTTTATTTGCTCAATTTTCTTTTGACTGACTGACTGACTGCTGAGCAATTTGTTGACATGATATATGTAAGACATGTTTGTTCTGCTAATTTAGTAGAGCATCTTGTTGCTGTTGCACTGACATTCAAAAGAAGTTATTGTTATTTTAAGACAACCTAAAAGCAATGTCAGGTTTTTCAAACCCAATGTATTTGTATTGTCAATGACACGTTATACTTTTTTCAGATAGGTTTAAATGATAGAATACCTTTTTTCAGATAGTTTTAAAGGCTAGCTGCTCGATTCTAAACTAAAAATAGCATGGACCTGTTTGTTCGTGCAGAATGTAGAAAGTCGCAGAGCGAAGCTCTTTTAGTTCAGAAGCCTTTAAAAGTTTGCTCTCTCGGCATGTCCACCAGTGTGTCTCTGAAATACACACGCGTTGTCATAGCGCTGACATTTGGGTGACTTAAATGGAGACATACAGATACATCACAACACCCGTTGATCTTAATTACAGTTAACATCATTTGCACCAGTCACGTTTTTTTAGTAGGTGCTTGCTTGTGTTGTTTTTACAGTGTCTTTGCCTGTCGTGTTTGATTAAGCTTCAACTTCCGCGAGGCGAACTCAATATTGACACGACAATTTTTTGAAAAAAGAAACTGATAGTCATTCCGGTATTGTAAATGGGAACGTCCAATTGTATCAAAGCGCTCTGCGTCAGCTTTCTGTTTCAGCATTTGCTGTATAATATAGCTGCGCTTACTGAGCGTGTCGCACCGAAATGACGTCATGTACGTACTTTAAAACATGTTATGCACAGCCTATCCGAACTTTCAAATTTGGCTGATCCCTTTGCGTGATAAACATGAAAAAGTGAGGCAAACTGAAATTCCGGTGTCTGTGCATGACAGACGGGCATTTTTGAAGCAAATGACATCATTTCAGTTCGACACATTCGAGTAAACCTGCAATACTTTGTCTGTGTCCTGCGCTGTCCTTTTGTTAATTAGCTTGATTCCAGTGACTCATTCTCTAAATATAAAAGTTTCTCAGTTTCTCATTTGTGGAGAAAAAATGAAACCTGCTACTTGTGGGCGAATAAAGCACGTGCAAGGGGTGAGTTGTTCCTGCTCATTTATTCCGGGAATACAATTTGACACCTACTACGTGATTTCGAAGGCACGTGGCTTCTGTGGCTGAAAACAAATTGTGGAAGCGGGCGCGTCGTGATACTTTTATGCATCAGTTGCTACTTTCAAAAGTTTTAAGACTATCCAACTGTGTCATTTCACTCGAGAACCAGTGATGTTGCAATAATGATGCATTGCAAAGAACTTCACAATGAAAACAAAGCTCCGCATGGCGTGAAATAGTGGAGCTATTGAAACTGATATTCCATTTGGCGCCGCTTCCGCTATTGCATTTGCATTTTTTTTTCTGTGTAAAAAAATTGTCAGCTAAAGACGCTTATTGCAAATCCCCACTGTTTTGTTTGTCAGTAATTCTTATTTATTGTCGTCACTGATGTTTTTACAAATGCTTTCATCGTTCCACAATTTAAATCTCGTAATCTGTGTGGTTTTCGATATAAACTTTGTTCGCACGCCACTTCACTAAAGTTTTCATGCAAATGTGCATCTAACGACTGTTTCAGCACTGTTTCGTTATTTATTATTTTTCATGTTTATGTCGGAAATTACCAACACATTACGGTTACGGTTTCGTCTCGACTGCTACTCTTGCTATGTCAAAAGCGGATTTGCTGCGACTTGACATGCAGCAAGCGCCTGGTTTACTAATTTTGTTGATGTTAAACTAAGATCGCGTCGAGACCCGAGTGTGGTAGCTACTGTAATCGGTGTGTCCGACCGGACTCTGGATCGTCGGTATGCTGCGCTGTACAGTCGTGAAAACACTTCATCAGTTTGTCGCCGCTTAAAATGAGCTGAAAAAGCGGTTTTTGCCTTTCTCACAAGAGACGTGCAACGTGCATGCGCTCGAGGGTGAATGCCGGCAAAGATGACCGCATGTTTGTGCTGTATGTCGCCCATTTCAGGCATTAATGGAAGTTTAGAGACAACGATCTACCGCAACCACTCCTTTACCACCAACATTTGTTTTGCTCAGGTGGTTTGAGTACATATTGCGAACGCCATGGATCGTGTGATCATTGTTCGAAAACCAGAAATCTTCCGGCGCAACTTCGTGTTATGACAGCTCGGCTGTCTTTAGATGCGAGAGGAAAATCCATTGCTTGTGGTGTCCCCGGCAGCGCACTTTATCGTCTCCCGATTATTTTGATTGGGTGCGCGATTTAACGCTTTCGGAGCGTAAAACGCGCGTGGGAGGCCTTTTGCGAAGCATCGTGTAATTTCCGTCCGTGTGGGAGAGTGCAGTGCCGACCGTTTGTTTATGTGTTTACGAGCAGCTGTGCCAGACGTCTGTCGCCACACGCCAATCAGTTGGCTGAATTTGACTTGTGCTTTTCTCTCTGTCGTCATCGCGCTTGATAATAACAGGCATCGTATTGGCTTCCACCATGGATGACGGAATTTAATCTGTGTAATTGACAACATGTTTAAAAGTGCGGCGCAGCAAATGTTGTCCACTGTATTTTTAGGTGTTGTTTGCTCGTAAACAGTGGTTGTCTGCTTGCGTACTCATCATCTCCATTGTTCGTGCAGCCGGTCTTGTTCCAAAGCAGAATTAACTTCGGTTCGGTTTTTGTTGCTTACACGGTGACTCTTCTTTTGTTCAGAAGATAAGGAAGTGATACTGGTGTCCTTTCATTCAATTGATTTTAAAACATTTGATTTTTCTTTCGATGATTTCGACAGAATGCCTTCTTTCGCAGCGCGTTTCAAATTGTCACAAAACGGTGTTCTTTCTGTTGTGATGTTGCAGATAGCTCCTCTTGTAAGTATAGCTAATGGCACATTTGTCCAGTTTTATTCTCATCATACATATCGAGCGACATGCCAGAAAGCACGTGCGCATCTGCGATGAAACCGTGAAACTAAATCAAGTAGAACAATATTTGGTGTCTTTCGCAATCAACCGGAGTCCCGAGTCTGTTAATAACATGTAGTCCACATGTTTTCTGTTTCATTAAGTTGCTGCTGAACTTGTTTACGCTAGCAGAGCAGGGCACTTCATGTTGCTGTCGCTTTTGATAGTGCTTCGTTATTTTCGTGAAACTTCGCGAATAAACTTAGTCGTTTAGCGTTTCCCATCCGTTTTTGTCTCCTGTAACCAGAAGCTGTCTGTGAACGCCTGGATTTTTCATTAAACCTGGCGTGCAAAGTGTTGGCCAACGAAAATTACAGCAACTCTCTCAAACAGCGATGCCAGTTGAGTGTGGACTAAACTTTATACCGCATTTTCAGTTGAACAACGCGAAAACTGGATCAATCGAGTCGCAAGGCGATGTGCCGCAAACGAGCATTGTTGACATTCGAAAGTTGTCTTCGTCGCAGCCAGAATTAAATAGGACCGACCACCATGTCGCTAGCGGATCGCAAACGGCCATCTTCGCATGTGAGTTCATTTGTATTTGCTCCTTACGATAGGCTTCTTAATGTTGTTCTTCAAAATTTTCCAATTTACTCGTGATAACAAAAATACGTTGTCATATTTTAAAACAAAAAGCATATGAAAGAGTGATGATTTTTATCGAAAGGCACGCATCTTTTTTACTGTGTTCCGGGTTTTTTACAGTCGGAACTCTGTAGTCTATCTCGCAGTATATGCAACTAGCTGATTGGTTGGTCACAGCAATTTTCATAGCGCTGATTGGTTGGTCATGACCAATGCTTAGCGCTGATTGGTTGGTCATCGCGTCATGTTGTATATATTATCCAGATGGACTCTAAACTGATTCAGCTGATTGGTTAGCGCTCACGTGCTGCGCATGCTTTCTGCGCACACACACACCTGTTGCAGCCCGCCTGGCGCCGCAGCGGCACGACTCGTCCTGCTCGCGTCCGTGCTGTGTCTCCGGCACGGCGGTGGTGCCGCCAGTGAGCAGCGACACGGCCGTCTCGACGCCGGACACGCCGGACGCACGACGCCGTCTCTCGCCCGCAACGCCCGTCGTCCAGCCGGCGCTGTCGACCGGCGATGTGTCGACGTCGATGATTTCGGTGCAGGAGATCGAGCACACCCTGCGATCGCCGACGTCGCGCGCGCCTTTCGAGGTCGGTGCAACTGGGACGAGTGTTATGTGGCCGGTTGGAAACTGTGTGACAGAGTCCGGAATACATTGCGGTGTTTTGATGGGTCTCCATATCTCAGGGCACTCAGACTGTCTTGACAGTTTTATCGGAGCATCCTGCATTCTTGCGAAATACAATGACTAAAACATGCGCTCTTTGTGCAGTGAAACAGTTGAAGCTGCTCACTTCAAGAAGCTGATTGGCACACCGGCACACCAAGGTGTGGAAAAGTTTGATGAAATTGGACGCCTCTCCAGTCGCTTGCCAGTTCATTAGGATATTACCAAATGTACAAAACAACACTAACACAACTACAACACTAACACAACTACAACACTAACACAACTACAACAACAACAACAACAACAACAACAACAGCTACAACAACAACCGGTTTGACCAACATCAATGGAGGTTTCAACCAAACTCAGAACTAAAAAACCGGTTTTTATATTGCCAGGAGAAAACCGGGTTTATTTCCGTTTGAAAACCGTTTCCAAATTTTCCCAGCACCAAGTTTCCAGAGCTGGCTCTTGGAACCTATCAGAATGACAGTGCTTTTGAGTAGAGGCCCACCCTAGGCACACCTCCAAGGTTTTGTTTTGTTTCAGCGGTTCCTTGACCAGCAATTGTGCGGCGAAAACTTGACATTCTGGTTGGCGGTTGAAACGTATCGCAATACGGACGAGGCCGGGGTAAATTCATTTGTCTCTTTATTTTTGTTTAAGTTTTTTTTTGTTATTGATGCTTTCAGTTCATGATTCACGTTTGGCTTGCCACAGATGGAGAGATGTTTGTTGAACTGCTCAGCATTATGACAGCGGTCAATCCATTGTTTTGAACTCAGCCAGTATTTTTAGGTGCAAGTGAATGAATGTACAGGATGATAAAAATTTGTCAATTTTTTATAACGGTTCAATCTCGCGATTGCAATAATATCTGAAGCGGAAATTGGCACTTTCAGCTCACGTGGAGAATCCAGCCATGCAGAATTTTGCTGTTGATGCTGAATCACTAAAATCACGCATTAATGCAGACGCGAGAGCGAAGCGTTTTAAAAATTGACGTTTTTGATCACCCTGTACATGAATATTTGTGTGAAATGTCCAGCTATCAACAGGTTATTGCGCGCAGAACACTCAGTTGCGATCGTTGTTTCATCACTAGTGACTGTTCAGACTTCAGACAGAGAATTGAAGTTTTTCATTTTTATTGTTTTGAATAAAGCGTCTTTTTTTGTTCGCAGCGGCCGACGCAGGCGAAACAAATGTACGAACGCTTCTTCGGTCCGTCGGCGGTCGATCCGGTGAACGTGGACGCGCGCACCATCAAGCAGCTGCAGCAGCACATCCACGAGCAGCAGTTCGACGCGTCGCTGTTCGACAGCGCTCAATACCAGGTGAGTGCAACGGTCACACTGATCGGTGAACGCGTCATGTTCGCATCCGTCTGTCTTAGCACCGTCTGTTGGTGGACGTTGGTGTGCAGAAGGTCTTCAACGTATGTGAACTGTTCAAATGATTCAACCAATATCGCGCACAAGCCAGTCTGCGCAATTATTCGATTGTACTGTACCCGGCTCATCCGGACAGCAACTGGGGGGATGAAAAATAGCGATCCCAGTCGAATTTCGGAGTTTAGAATTGCTTATTCAACACGTGTTTCCGGGTCGATCAAGTTATGCATAGATTTCACGCTGTTAAAAGCGGTTTTGGCGCGAGGGATGTTGTCTTCGTCTATTTTTGGAACAAGATGCAGGCATCATCGGAATTATGCGTGGAATGTTATTTAGAAGAGAGACACCGATTTCTGCAGCGTATACTCTTGTTGATGATGATGATTGCGGCAGATTTTCCACCTGCTGCGCTACGACTGCTGGCCGCGGTTCGTCCGCTGGCAGGAGCAGCAGGAGCAGCGGAGTGCGGCGGCGGCGGCGACGCTCGGCGAGAAATCGGCCGCCGTCGACACGTCGCACCTCTCGAGCAAACACAACGACTCCGTCGGCTCGTTCACGCGACGCCCGAAGCTGCTCGACCAGTGGAAGTTCAAGTTCAGCCGGTGAGGCGTCGCTTGACGGGCATTCATGAAGCAGTATTTAGTGACCGCATATGTTTTCACGCGGCTACGCTTCACTGAATACACTGCTTCATGAATGCCGCTTTAGTTTTATACTCTGGTTCGCGTTTCATGCGCAGCTGGACCTTAGTTCGCGGCGTTGTGTGACGAAAACTTCGGCAGAGGTTTTTTTTCGTTTGGTTTGTGTCACTGTGCCCGTTTGGACGCGATGCACTTTGTGTCAGTCCGTCATGATTTTGTGCGATGCAGAGAATCTATGTCACATTCGTGCCAGCAACATACTTGTCAATAGGAGCCGAACCCACTGGCACTGAACGAGTATATGCCTTCTGCCACCGCGGCTGGCAGCAACGAGTCCGCTATGAAACTGAACGACACTGACAAACGTTCTCCACTTTGCCAACAAAACAAATCACATTTTTTCCTCGAATTGCTCGGCAGACGCAAAGCGAAGGAGTCACCGGTGCGTCAGCAGTCGACGGCGGTGGCGACGGCCGACACGGGTGGCGCGAGCTCCTCGCGACAGCTGCGCAAACACCACGAGTGGAGTGCCTCCAAGCAGCTGTCCGTGCCGGCGGACGTAAGTGATCTGCGGAGTTTCTGTATTTTTGTGGTAGTGCACGTTTCGAAAAACTGCTTCAAAACAAGTCCAGAGATCACACTTCGCGCAAGCGATATCGCCAGCGTCGCCGTTCTCTCGCCCACTATCCGTCTTTCTTGCACACGCCACGATTTCAGTACTACATCGAGCCGGGACAACAGCAACAGCAGACGAGTGCCCTCGCAACGACGACGACGACAGCGACCAGCTCCAGCGGCACCGTCGTGCTGCCGACACGACCGGCCGATCCGGCGACACTGCCGCCGAACAACAATCGGCCGGACGTGGTGCCGCCGGTCGAGCCGACGACCTCCGACGACGGGCAAACGGTGGTGGAGGCCGGCACCAGTGGAGCGACGTCGACGCCCGCCGCCGCTGACGATCCGACGGCCACGTTGGTCTTCGCCGACCGCACCACGATCCGGCTGGCGTTGCCGCCGAAGGTACGCCGCTCGTCGCTTTGTATATCAATCGACTCTGAATTATAGGCTAGCCGACGATTCGTTGGTGATCGATCACGTGAGAGATGCGTACTTTCGGTGCACCGCAGACTCCGTATCTACAGCGGACAGCATGCACCACATGTGAAAATCAGCCAATCAGTGGATTGCCTATAATTTAGAGTTCAACTGTACATTGTTGTGTTGGTGTTATTCATTGCCGCCATTGCGGAATGTGTGTCATGCACTTTATCGTGGATGCATATTTGCGGTTTTTCGTCCATTCAAATGGATCAGTCTGCTTTCGGATTAGGAACTCCCTTTGTTCACCGACATGTTTACGAACAGAAACAAAATCGCGCATGCTACAGCGACTCTTGCAAACAGTTTACCAGCAACCACCAAAACAACGCACATTCAGGACTCCGGCACGACCATCGACGCGTGGCTGCAGCCGACCTGCCGAACACTCGGCCTCGACCCGATGGCTGTCGATCTGTACGCGCATGGGGCGACTCGTCTGAACAAAACGCACGCCGTCCACGAGCACGTCGCTGCTGGCGACCGCTTGCGCGCGGAGGTCGCTGTGATGTTCAAACTGGAGATTCCGGTGCTGGCGAAGTGAGTGCAGTCGGATGTGCTGCTCTGATAGGTTCTGGATTATTGGATGGTTTCGGGGAATGTAGTTGGATGCATTGATAGTGGTGGTAGTCCAGTGATCGATGTGGTGTGCTTCATTGAGTTGTGTTTGAGTGGTGGTTTTTGTGTTCAACCAAAAATCCTCCAACCGTGTTAATAAATGTACCACCGAGGATTCTCCCAAACCGCAGTATTTCTTAACGGACAATGCATCGCTCTGACTGCAGGAACGGTTGGTTTTGTGGGACACCCGCGTAACCTTGTATTTCTTTCGGCACCGTCATGTGTCTGTCAGGCAATAGAGCTGTTGGCTCACCAAGTTGGTGTACCGTACTTGCGCTCTCTCGACACGATCTCACCAGTCTTTTTTCTATTTTAGGTGTCGCAAAATGAAGGCTTCACCGAACGCGTCTTTAACGGACGTGGTGCACAACCAGTTGCACCCGTTCGGCCTCAGCATCGACAACGTCGTCATCTGCGTGGCCGGCACGACCGAGGTGCTGCTGTCATCGACGCCGATCGCCGCCGCCAACAACAAACACCTCGTGGTCATCACGCACGAGCAGTTCAAGAGTAAGCAGTGCGCGTCGTTGTTGTTGTTGTTGTTTGGGAGTCATTAGTGACTCCTCCTCCCGGTGCACAATGAATGAAACAGCGAACCCGCGGTGGCTGTTGGTATTTACGGGGGTGTCTGGAAGTGCGACTGAGCCTCCTCGCGACCGCCGCTCGCCACGACGACACCCCCGTCACTGATATGGCCGGGCGTTGCTCTCTCGGTCCTGTGATGTTGTCGTTTTGTTGCCAGTGATTCGAGCGGTTTGATGACTAAGCTGCCTAACATCACGCACGTGCAGTGAAACAAAGGTGGCAGGTACCATCGCTCACTGTGCAACGTACATTAAGAATGAAACCGTGTGTGACTAAAATGCTCCCACCAGACCAGGGTGACCAGTCGTCAGATGAGGAGCATTTTTCCACGTTTTTTCTCAGACTGGATCCATGAAGGTGGCCCGGTGTTGAGCGCGCACAGCGGCGCAGCCGCCCGCAAGCACTCGCATCAGGGGTCGCTTGAAGCGAAGCCGACGACATCGAACGGCGCAAAATCAACGTCTAATAATAATAATGGCAACAATATCAATAATAATAATGGAAACAGTGGCGGCGTCATGTCAGGTATAGTTGAAAAGTTTTGGGATTTGAAATTTTGTGTCTCCTTTCTACTGTATCTGGTTTGGTCGTTTTTACAATCGGGCAACAGCGTGAACATCTGCAGTTCCACGGTAGACAAACGCCCTGGCTGACGTGGTGTATCGTGAGACTAGCGTGCGTTTGTCAGTGAACGATGTCAGATAACACGTGATATCACATGAAAAAAAGCTGGTTTGGACTTCCGGCAACGTCACTGCTGAAAAGTTAGGAGAGCGGTTTTTAGCCTATTCACAAAAACAAATCATGATCGACACAACAAAACAACCCTGCCAATCATTCGCAGGCATGCTGAAGTTCGTGCGCAAGGGCAGCCACAACAGCGGACTGGTCGGTCGGCCAGAGCTGCACGTGCAACAGCAGCAGCAGTCGTCCACCGTTGAGCAATCGAAACAGAACGTGCGCCACAATCTACTGCCGTCCGGCTCGACCGTCTCGGACAACGTCTCGTCCGGCAGCGGTGGGCCGTGCACATTGAACGCGATCGCGAACACTGCGAACAGCTCGAATTTCGCCAATAATCGTCGAAAGTCGCTGGGTGCCGTGATCAAGGGCGCCATCAGTGGCTATCACCATCATCATCCGCATGCCGTCTCGAGCGCGAACACCAATGGTAAACCGTAGCAGTCCGAATTGTGAATCGAGCGTGATCGGCTGACTGGTTGTTTCGGAGTGTTCGGCTCACCTGATTGGTCGATGCCTGGTTGTCCTGTAAAACTCAGTTTACAACACCAGTTTACTCTCGTAAAACTGGTAAACTTGACAGACGGCTCATCCGTGAATTCGTGTTTTTTTTCTTTCTCAGTCAGAACGCCGCAGCTCTTCGCGAAAGTCGACGCGGCGCCGAACGCGTCCGGTGGACTGCTGCACGCGCAGAGACCGGCCGAACGTCGAATGTCGCTCGCGAATCAGCACGAATTGCAGCAGAAAATCAGACGTGACAAAGGTGAGCGTCGGTGTTGACAGTTCTAAATTCAGTTGTTCAGTTGAACCAGCCTCCTCTCTACTGTGTGTTCCACTACCAGCAGTTTGGCAGACGTTTTGTTCTGATATCAACCCTGCGGTCGCACCAGACTCCTTTGAATAAAGCGGAGATCTATTTGGATTATTATAAACGATTTCCGCGAGCTGAAATGCGATTTTGAAATTATGTCTTTTGTAGAGTGGTGGATATGAATTGCGCGTGTAGCTCAATCGGTGTAGTTTCATGATTGATATGATTTAATCAGTGTGTTTAATTGTTGATTGATTGTTATTTTGGTAACCTTTTGTAGATACCGTGTGGGTGTACGTTTGATCGTGTTTATCTGTTAAGTAACCATGTTTTGTTTGTGGTAAGTTCAAGCAAAATACGCTTGTTTTAGCTTTCTTTACCCCCAGCTTGATTACCAGGTTGCTTTTACCGTCTGCTATGAAATGGTTGGGAATGAAAAAATAACATTGCCAGCTGTTGTTTCGCAAGGTGTTTCTGTAAAATTGTTTATCTTGCTGAATTTGTGAGAACCACAGCTTTCGTTCAAGATTTGAAATGGCTCTATTAATAAATACTGTTGGTAAAGTCATTCCCTGAAGACCGTGCACTTTTTCAACTTTAGTTGCAGTGAACACTACACATCGGCGGACAAGTGCGTGGTTTTCAGAGAACGTCTTTCGCAATTCACTGCTAAAACCTACCCTTGCCTAGAAATCCGCAAATCCCGACAAAACTACTTCGAATACTGAGAAACATTTCAGAAATGACCGAAATCTGGAGGCGTGCCGATCAAAGTCGACTGGATGATCAGCGGACGGCGCTCGGTGGGCATGCGAGCAGTGATAAAGCCAGGAGGAAGGACACTCGACAACAACAAACACAAGAACAACAAGAGCAGCAATCACAAGAACAAGAACAAACACAACCAATACAAACACAACAGCAACCACAGTCACAAGAACAACAGCAGCCGGACAAGAAACGCCGCCCAAACACGGCGCCCTCGGAGACGCCGCAAACGCTCAGCTCGCCGAAGCCGCCGTCACTCTACGCGTCCTCCATTGATTCGTCAATCGACGAAGACTATCAACATCAACAGCTGCTGATGCTACATCAAGCCACCGCCACATCTGCGCCGCATGCAACCACGTCAACTGGCTGCTCCAGAGGTGACGACACAGACGCTGTACCGACAACAACGACCACGTCAATATTGGCGGCGAACACGCGACCAACGGAGCTGTTCAGTGGCACACCAGTTGACACGCAACAGTCGCCACTGATGGCGAAGTCGCCAAGTTGGCAGATTGACTACGTGTGATTTTGTGTGGTGTACGTTATGAAGAGCATCTGCTCTGAGAAAACACAGTGCACTGATATTGATGGTCAATCAATAGCATGTCGTGTTGTCACAAATAAGTTGGCACACGTGTTAAGTGGTGTCGTGTCTGTTTGTGACTGTGCGACACGCAGAAGAAAGTGTACGGTTTTCTGGCAAGGACATTCTACATTGCATGACCGGATTTATTAAGGACCGTTGGTTTTGTTGGATTGGTGGATTTGCTTCCGAACACTGCCTGTATCTTTTTTGAATTTTCTTTGCTGAATAACAAAGCTGTCAGATTATTGTTGTGCGTCAATTCTGAATCATGTTTTTCATTTGTTGAGGGTTTTGTTGAGCAAAATTCGCAATTTTTTTTGATCGCATATCCTCGGAACCCGGTATGTACAGAAAAACGAATCAAAAAACGCTTTACACCGTTTTGTTGTTGTTGTGAATAACTAAATTTTGTCGCTATACTCATTTTATATCCGTTGTGGATTGGCTTCAATGAAAAGCCTTTTTTTATTTCGTTGGTTTTTATTTGCCGTTCACTGTATGCAGATCGGTGACTATAAAAAATAGTATTATGAGAGGTGTCGTTAAATAAATTGTACCCATAAACACCCCAGGAGTAACAAGAAAGCACACAACATAGGGCAACAGAGGGAAATGAAAGAAAAACATTCATGTGTCATAATAGTACACCAAGCAGTCGGATAATTTCATCACAAAAGAGGTTTCAGCTAAACTTCAATGGTGAAAGTCGCTTCGAACGTGAGATTTTGACAGAATCACAAAATAATAAACCCAGGGCAGCAAACTGGGCGTGTGAATTCGATATTTGACTCGCACGAAAAACAGTAGTAATCAGATTTTTCTGAAGTGAACACAAACCTAGCATCTCGTTGATTGACTATATCACAAACAAAATCATTCAACGAATTGTTTTGGTATATATAAATAAGTAAATATTGTACATATGAAATGTGACTGCGTCGAATGAGTTGACTGATTACGAATATCACAGGTACAATTGACAATGGTTGCAATAAAAAAGCAGGATACTCGCCCTTTGTATTACCACTTCATTTCCAATTCGAAATCTTCCTCGACTCGTATAAAGCACCAAAATCGTACCGAGGAGGCGGAGCGTACGATGACAGGCGGTCATACCGATACCGAATGCTTTGATGTTCGACCATGTTCCACCAATATCACTCAAACATCACCCAGTTGCGCGTGGTCGCCTGTCGACCACTGACAGCGGACCTGCTTGAAAGGGATCGTTCCGCTTGACTGGCGACCGACCGCCAAACGGGCGTCGCTGATCGCTCATCGTCGCCGACAATCGAAACCAGCGTATCAGTGTTGTTGGTGTCCGTGTTCTGCGTCCGTTTCGACGTCGACACTGAAGCAGTTGCAGCGATCAATGCGGTCAGGTTCAGATCTTCGGCGAGCAGACTTCCTGCAGCACCGGTTGCTTGGTGTTGCTGCGCCGCAGGACTCAACAACGGGTCGAATATCGCGTCTGGTATTGACTTCGGATCGAGCCCGCTGGTGCTCGGCGGTGTTTGGCCCCAGTCGATCAGACTCGGCATCGATTCGTCCTTTTGAGCGGGCATTTTGAGTTGTGGCACGTGTGGTGCTGGTGGTTTTTGTTTTGTCACCGTCGTCGTCGTCGCCGCTGCTACTGGCGTTTCATTGATGTCCAGGCGAAGTTGAATGGCGTCCAGTGGAATCTGTGACACCGCAAAATACGTGTTCCGCCACCCAAAAAGTAAAATATCAGCATACAGTCCTTGTCTGAAGAGAGCAGTTTTTGTTCAACACGTTCTCCTGAAACAATAAAGATACGCACACCACACAAACACACTGGCACCACACATGCCCACAAGCTGTCAAACGCATTCGCGTGATAACAACGCTACGTGTTTGAGTGCATACATACAACACGTTAATCGTAAATGTTGATTGACAAAGTGGCCCGCATTTCGACAAGGACTAGCGCTGTGTTGCGTACTGACTAACCACTGGAATTGAAGGGCTATCCATGTCAAGCGTTTGCGAATGAACTTTCCCCGAGGTTTCTCGTGCCTCAACAGCTTCGTCGTCGATCGGTGCGTTGCCGTCAACGTACCTGCACAGTTGTAAAACGCAAACTCAGTTGGGAATAGTTTGACAACCAAAGTCAAACCACAGTTTGACAACCAAGTTTGACAATCCCTCATCTTCGGGGTTTTATTCGAATTCAATTTGAAAAAAAAACAGCCGCTCACAAATGGATTTTACAATCGCAGCGGTTTTCACCATCCTATTTATCCACCCACCAACCAAAAGCCGTGTCCGCATTTTCGGTTTTCAACTCATCGGCCACGCACATGAGAAACGTTTTTTTTTCATTAATCAAGAGCAGACAGACAAGCATCTAAACGACCCTCTAACCATTCAGCGCTCGATCGCGCTTCGTTCGTTTCAACGGCAGAGTGCGTCTCGAAATCGTCCTGATCAAACGGCTCCGGCGACCTGGACCGATTCTCAGAAAAATTGGTTAATTATTTGAGCTTGCAAGCAAACGTTTCATGTTCATTTGATCACATTTTCCAGCAGCTTTCGCAGACTTTCGGCTTGAAGTTCGATAAAAAAACAGAAAACAAAACGAAACGAAAATGAGCGACCAACATTCTCGTGCCGCTGGACATGTTGCGGCGTAACAGAACGGCCGGCGATTTCATCGATTTCAATTTGTCGCGCTGAAAAACAACAACATGCGCAATGCACAATGGTTCCGAGTATACGCACAGAGGCAGTGTTCATGTTTAAAACAATGAGAAAATGTGAAGAAAAGTCCTGACTCCTGAAACTGAAAACCAACTTCTCTGAATATACAGCACTGAAACGTGAAGAAACGAACATATCCGTTTGGCGGTGTCGCGTGGTCGTGGCGCACTTTGCCGCCTATGCTACCGTTCGCAAAAACCGTTTTTTCAACTCCGAAAAAAACACGCTTGTTGCTGGCTTTTTCCACAAAAACGTGTTTTCTCCGGCGCTAACCCTACGGGACGGGAACACAGCAACTCAGATCTGCGGGCACCCACCACCACCACACGGTGTACCGCGCGGGGTCGCCCCCGCAGTGCAGTTTGCAGTTCACCGACCGCCGTTTGCGTCACGGAGCGACTGCTGTGCGTCGACGACATTGACGTCTGCGACGACGACTGGTGATTCTGGGTGCCACTCGGCAGCGGCGTACGCGAGCGGCCGGCGGCGATGTTGCGCAGATTCGACGGGGCGTCTTTCTGCAGGGCGCAAGAGAGTTGGTCAGTTCGCAAAAAGACGCCATTGTCCCGGTTTTCCAGATAGATAAACTGCAAAACAAAAAGCAACGTACAGCAATGCGATTCATGCGTGCCTGGAATTCGGTGAACGCTTCGCGGCCCCTCTCTCGCACCTAAAGAGAAGAAAAAACAGGAAACTTCCAGTTTAGTAGCGAGAATGCAGACATTGCAAACAGTCATGTCAAAGCGTTTCGATCAGCTGTGCTGTGCCAGCCACTGGGTCTCGACACGATCTCACTGCACAACTCATGGATGATTATTAACGATTATGGTTTTTCTCTACTTTTGCAACCTGATTGATTCTCTGACAATGTCAAAATCGAGGTATTCAACAAAATCAAGAGACCCCAGCCCAGCACAACAGAAACACATGATGACAGGAACTGTATTTTCAAGGGCCAAAACTACGACAGACTGCATATAAATTACAATAGTGTCGATAAAAACACTTCAAAAGGGCAGATGAAAGACATTTGAGTAAGATAACAGATAGCTGGCGGTTCTTCGTCTTTCTACTGCACACGGCAACTTGTTTGCAATCAGTTGATTGGCTGATGCGCTAATTTGGTTCACAGTGAAAGCATTTTGGCTATTGGAAAATGTCTTCATGCATGAAAATCAGTTTTACATCCAGCAACACACAACATCGATGAGATAGATACAAAGCTGAAAAACTGCAACGGCATAATAATCCCAGTCAGAAGGCCGTGTCCGTTATTGTACACTTGACCTCAATATAAGAGGCCTTCCGCCGAAAAATCGCCCCACAGTGGACAGTCTAGATTTTTGACTTGTCTCCGAATTGGCTCAAATTTTAACACAGTTAAGTATATTCATTTTGCAGGCCAAAAACGAATTTTCAGCCCAATCGGCCCAAAAACACGTCCGCTATGGCTTTTTTGATGAGGTACCCTATTTTTGGAGGAGGTCATTTTTGGACCCCAATTTTAAGGCATGTTCGGAAAATTGTCACCATTGGCTAGTGGTTAAACGAATTTGGCTGAAATTTGAACCGTACATTGGCAACATATTGGGCTAACTCCTGAATCATATTTCATCAAGAATGATTGTTGCACATGTTTGCTGCAGCTGTTTAACCATGATGCTTTTTGACAAAATTCTCAAAATTCAAAATGCTCTGTAGGTGCGCCCAATGAATGAATTTG
>JASANC010000966.1:0-22710 GCA_030248135.1 Theristus sp. LFF4_11 | reverse complement strand
TGTTAACGTGGCAGTGGTGATCGTAAAATCTCCGTTTGCTGCCATGTTATCCAATTGTGGACTAAAAATAGGCGAAGGCGAGGAGAAGGCTACTTTGTGAGCGAAATAACGAAACTGTACTGTTGTTGTTACAGAACAGTACCACCACAAAGCAATGAAAGACAATTTTTGTCAGTTGCAGAAGTTACAATTTTGTGAAAACGTCTTGACAACGTTTTCGTTGGACTTCAAGAATGAAAAAGCAACAATGTACTTCACGTCTTTTCTGACACCATGATACAAAACACATTCTGGGACGACCATAATTGAGCTGATCCGCTTAAAGAGGCTTTTGAAATAAAAAAACATAGAAAGAAGTGGTTTTATGTAATCTGCGGCATAAATTATTGTGAAGGGCGATAAAAGGGTGTATATCCTGGGCTGTAGGCACTGGGTTAAATTGCCACTGTAAGTTGAAAAAAAAGACAAAAATTATTAAATTACACAGCCGTAATTGGTACCAACTAGGGTAGGCACAGGAAAAAAAGGGTTTCTTTTTCCGTTTTAAAACCGGTTTTTTCCAGTTTTTTTCTTGAAAAAATAAAGAACCGGTTTTTTACCTTAAAAATTTTCAAACTTCGTGGCCAAAAATCGCAATCTTCTTCGTTTGATTGATAAAATGTAAAGTAATATTTTTGAACAAACGGTGCAGTGAACTGTGTCGAACTGAACTGCTCAGCATTTTACGCTGCTCAAAATCACTGATGTTGATGTATTTCCTATTTTGAGTTCAAGATGCCAAGTTCTGGAAAGTTGAAGAGATGGGAAGCATTCGGTTTTTTATGGTTTTAAAACGGTTTTAAAACGGAAAAGAAACCGGTTTTTTTTCATGGCAATATAAAAAACCGGTTTTTTACCAACCCTAGTACCAACCAATGTGTCATCAGCAGATCAGCTAATATCATTTGATGATGATTTGATGGTATAAAAACCACCAACATCGTGACGAGTGTTATAAATTCATTTTCAACGTCGCCTCTTCTGAAGCAATCCGCCCCCTCCCCCTACTGGTTATCATCATCCATCATCTACAGTGATCATCCATAATCACATCTGCTACTGGTCATACACATCCATCCATACAAATTATATTGCATCGCTTCATCAACCTCGCATCAAGCAAACGCCCCAAAAAACGACGAAGATGACGAATCATCTGCAAGTGCGCTCATCTTTTCTGAATCAACCGATGACACTCGGCTACTGGGTGTCGGAAAAACGTTTCGAAAAACTGCCGTTTCACGAATTCATCGGGCTGATGAAAGCTAGAGGCAATCTTTTATTTATAATTTTTATTTCATGTACAGGGTGTTTCAGGAGTAGTGGGTAGGTGTTTGACGCGTTATTGCTTGAAGGCGGAAACACCATTTAGTTTTCCGTCCGCACGCACAAACGTCGTTCTAAATCCCGTACGCAAACTAATCGTGTCCGTTGCATTAAGATAGCACACACGACACGATTTCTAAATCGCGTGGCCATTTTTTACGTGTCGTGTCCGTGCGTACGCACAAAAAACTAATTGCTAAACGCGCCTTTAGAGAACCATTTTTAACGACACCGCACGCACAAGAAATGTGGACATTTTTCACAGGCATCAGGGTGCTTGAATTGGACCTAAATCGAGATCTAAACGAACAAGGACCATTCGACGTGATTTTGACGCGTGTCAGCGATTTTGTGAGTCGACGAAAAGCGGGCGATTACACTGCCGCCATGTTGTTGGAACGATTCAGGGAATATTTGGCGCAGGTATTGCAGCGGACTGCTGTAAATGTAACAAGTACAATTTTGTGTACCTTTTTTGGTGGTTGCCTTCTCAAACAAACAACCGCTCTGATTTGTTTTCAGCCGATTTGCGCTCGCACGGTCGTTCTCGATCCATTGTCGGCCGTTCGCAAACTGTCGTCCCGCTACAAACAATACAAGATGATCAGAAAAGAGATTGCGTTCGAAAATACGCAGGTGCCTGAACTCTGAAACGGGTTTGTTGGGAAATCGGACTTTGCGCTGACTTGCAGAACACGGTGCATTAATTGATTTCATGTCATTGTTTATTGCTGCCCCACAACCCACAAGCATCTAACAATTCACAAGACTCGCGTAGATCGCATTAATCTGTCAGTGATAGCAAGTGAATCGATTTCTCTGACTTAAGGCTTGTTTCTACATCACGTATGCAGAGGTACGTCGACGAACGTCAGGGGCACGTCTCCATGAACGGTAGTATGCAATAACACGAGAGCTAAAGTGACGTGACGTGCCGTATGCGCTGTATAAACGGACGTTAATCCCAGGTGCCTCAGTACGTCTTAATACGACAGTCGGACGATCTAGCACGTCGCAAGGAAAAGGCACGAACGAAAGGCCTGTCATTCCCGTTGGTTGTCAAGGCTGATTTGGCGCATGTGCACGACATGATGATTGTGTTCAAAGAGGCTGATCTGGACCAGCAGCGAATCAATCCACGACTCAGGAACTGCGAGAAACTTGTGTTGCAGGTTGATTGGTCACCACTTTTGCTCACACTGAGACAAAGGGTCAAGGTCAACTCTTGTCAACACTAGAAGCTAAGATCATCACTTCTAGAGATGTAACGGTCAAAAAAATTTTTTTTATTTTTTTTAAAGTAAAAAAATGAGCATTTTTTTATTTTTTTTATTAAAAATTTTTGAAATTTTTTCTTTAATGTGCCCTGAAAATGCCGTTTTGGGCATAATTTTTCGAAAGTTCAACAAAAATTTTCTTTGACTTTACCTTGTCACTTAGTCTTCAACGCTGCAGGTGGTATTCTGGATCGATTTATCGACTGTTTTCAGCCTTGGTGAGTGATGATCGACTCGCGCATTGAAGTACTTGAGCGTCGCAAAGGCTAGTTCAACAAATTCCGATGCCGCTAAGGTGAGATAGAAGCAGAGAACTCACATTTATGCATCGTTTTCAGGATCTCGAAAGGTCGAAATTGCACTGTCTGCCACTGCAAGCGTAACTTCGTTGGTTGCTCGTTGCTGTTTCGCCTCGTGTCGTCAGCATGATCACACCGGTTTGTTGTTGAACTTGTTTCCGTGTTATTTGAGGTGAATTGAGAGGCAAAACACGAGACGTGATGTCGTCGGTGGGAAAATGGGGTCGCCGAAACCAAGTCTGAAATTTTCACCCTCATGCATGTCCTCCCATATGAGTGGGGGTCATATGGTAAGTCGGTGGCTCCTCAGATGGTGATAATTCGGACTCCCTGAAAAATTCTGAACAACTTTGATTTCAAAAAAAATTAAAAAAATTTTTTTTTAAATAGGAATTTTTTTTTGACATCTCTAATCACGTCAGATTGTTGAATCCTCATATGTCTGAAAGCCCGCGCGCACTGAAAGCTATGATGCTATTGCTGCAAGTTGCTTCAGATGAAAGCATCCTAAGCCTACGCTTAAGGGTATTAAACCTAAGCCTAAGGGTCTTAAGCCTAAGCCTAACACTGACCCTGATCCTGAACCTGAGCCTAAGCCTAAGCCTAAGCCTAAGCCTAAGCCTAAGCCTAAGCCTAAACCTAAACCTAAGTACAAGCCCAAGCCTAAGCCTAAGCCTAAGCCTAAGCCTAAGCCTAAGCCTAAGCCTAAGCCTAAGCCTAAGCCTAAGCCTAAGCCTGAGCCTGAGCCTAAGCCTAAGCCTAAGCCTAAGCCTAAGCCTAAGCCTAAGCCTAAGCCTAAGCCTAAGCCTAAGCCTAAGCCTAAGCCTGAGCCTGAGCCTGAGCCCAAACACAAGCCCAAGCCCAAGCCCAAACCCAAGCCCAAGCACAAGCCCAAGCCCAAGCCTAAGCCCAAGCCTAAAACGTCCTATTCGCAGACGTACGTGCGTCACGGCGGCGTCCTCCACAAAGTCTACGTGATCGGCGATGAATGGCGCGAAGTGTGTCGGCCGAGTTTGCGTGACTTTCGCGCGGACACGACGCAGAAGTCGATTTCGTTCACGACTGCGGACGTCTCAAAACACGAGAGCTATCGGTCAGACTTGGTAACCAAGGTAAGTTAAACGAGAATTAGAATTAATTCAAAAACTTGAGTTACTGAGCAGCTAGTTATCACATGTTGAATGGCGGTAGAAATGGACAGAAGACGAAACTGTATCCAAAGGCTACTTGGTTAGAGCCGAGCAGCCAGCAGATCACTAAAACGTCGAGCCGCGAGCCTTGCCTGCCAATTGGGTTCAAATTTATTTTTATATTTCCTCGGCCCTCAATAGAATATTTCCTGAAGCAAATCAGAAAAGCCAAACTGCTGTCGTGTGTTGCTTTCGTCACTGAAAAAGATATTCACATAAATACTGAAAGACATTGAAGTGTTCAAACATCAATAATCTCCAATACCATTTAGGTAAACCGCGACAACGTGCGCTTCAGCGACCTGCCCGGTGCGACGGAGAACATCAATAGATTGGTGAAAAAAATGCGCACCATCACCGGGCTGACGTTGTTTGGCGTTGACGTCATCATTGAACGGGGCTCCAACCGCCACTACGTCATCGACATCAACTCGTTTCCCGGCTACGAAGGTCGGTCGCTACGCTATTATACTCTGTCAAACCTGTACGGGAACTACGAAGCGGGGGCTGCGACCCACAAGAAACGTTTCGGGGACACGGTACTGATTTGCGGGATGCGTCTGAAGACACCGTAATTTCACTGGTGCCATTGAACGTATACAATGCATGTATCGTGTGGACTGTACAAAGTTGATGTTTATGCTTATGCTATGCAACATAGATAGCTCAATTCTCGCGAACCGACAGCCCGAAGGTCATTTTTATTGCCGATCCACCTAAATTACTTTACCCATTTGTTCTAGGCGTCAGTAAATTACCGGAACTCCTCATGAATCTGGTGCTGCCAAAGTTCAAGCAAAAGTTCAACCAAGAGCACGGAGATTCCACAGCGTCCGAAAAAACGGAGGAGACGACGAAAGAAGATATGGCACAAAAACTGTGAGAAACCGAAAATCGACCGACCACTTGATCAAATGATAAATGCGAAAATTGTCCATTACTGATGAAACGTGAACCTCAAAAATGTGTGTCTAGATATCATCAGTCAAAAAACGAGCGGGTATTGACAGCGTACATATGTAAACAAAAGCATTCGTGTTTGCTTCCAGTTCATTCGGTGAAAACCAGAATTTACTGAAAATGTTTGCCATTTGTTTTTACTGGCTGGTGCAAAAACAACACGCAAGTGTAAACTGCTGCGAAAAGCAAACGGTTTTGCATTTTTTAATTCAATAGTTAGCAAAAATGATGAACTTAATTGATTTGCAACGTTCCTTTGCACTTTCCCTGATCCTCTTCTGGTGTCAACAGTCACAGTGTTTGACAGCAAATCCAAACGCTGTAGCAAGTCGAGACGTGGAACAGCGACTGTACAGCGACCTGCTGGCAAACGCGAGCGCGAAAGCTATTCGACCCGTGATAGACCACAGAAAGCCAGTGATAGTCGATTTTGACGCATTCCTGACTGACGTCCAGAAAATTGTGAGTGATTGCAGATTGTGAATTATCAATTCGATTCGCAAATTGTGATTTGCAATTATCCGGAAACCGCATTTTTTATGTTGCACAAACGTAATATGTTGCACAACAAACGTGCATTTTGCTTGTAAAGATTTGCACTCTGCTCTGAATATACAGGACTGTGACCATGGCACCGTCAAGCTGAGGCTGTGGCTGTATTTGGTGAGTTGAATTATGGCTGCTTTTATTGTCGATGTCAAAAAAACTTGCTGAAAATACCAAAGAACAACTACAGTAAAGACAACCGACAACCAACTTTGGTTGTTTTTTAGCAGATCTTAAGATGTTAAAAAAGATTAAATGGTTTGGCAAAAAAAACTTTTTAGAGCGGTGAAATAATATTTTACTTGTGTGTTTTAGTCATGGAGGAACGAGTTTCTGAAATGGGATCCTGTCGACTACAGTGGAATTGACGAGATGAAAGTGTCACTGACGGATTTGTGGTCGCCCAGTTTTTCATTTCAAATTGTGTTGGTTGACGTCTTTGTTCCACAACTTGTTTGCCTTTGCAGTGCAACTGATTTGGGTGCGTTTATCGAGTCGTTCACTGGAAAGAAGAAGTCCAAAAACTTGCTCGGCCAAGTCGTTTTCAGTCGTTCACCAGTGTGGTACTGTAGCTCCCCTATTTTCTCAGTGTTCGATCGAACTTTTCAAAGCGTTGATTGGTTGGAGCTGCTGCAATCGCCCTATTGATCCGCAATAATAAACTCTTTTTAAAAAAAATTAAACCAAGCGAATACGAATCATCAATCAGCTGATTGGATTTCAGCGTCAACGTCGAGCACATCACGGCGACCGTTCTTGGTGATCACCCTGTAATCGTGACTAACATGGGAGCGGTAGACGTTGAATTCTTCACGTATCTGACGTTCAAATGCGATCGGATGAAAATGGACGCATTTCCAAGCGATCGGCACAAGTGCACGTTTTCGGTCTTGTCCATTGCAGACTCGGTCGAGCGACAAATTTTCTTGCCCTCAGCGATGCACCAGGAGCAACTGCTCGCTTACTATCATTCAAACACCGGTACAAAATGATCAGACACAAAGCACTACGGTCGACATGTAGATCAACACTAAGCACTATGGTCAACATCAAGACCGACAGCTTAACAGAAAGCTAGGTGACACAATAAATTGACCATGTGCCGGTTGCCAAACTATGTTCGTGACGTGGATGTAATGTCTTTGTGCAAAGGCAGGTCAGGTCAACAACACAATGACCAGGAAATCATGATAACCACCAGTCTCCAAACACCCAACATCGTGTTGAGGTCGACCATTTCGTTGACTCTCTGAGTGTGATATACAGTATGTAAAGTGTGTTTGTTTGAACCTGTCATTTCTCCGCAAAATACAGAGCGTGGGAAACATAAAGAACGTGAATGTATCGGGTTTGGTTAAAATCGAACACCCCACTTGCGGCTACATGTGTTTTGATCTTGCAACATCGTTCTACATTCTTTCGCAAATAACTCCATATTCTGCGAAAACAAGCGACAGGTTTTAAACAAACATACTGTACTTATACTCAACGCCTCGGAACAGAGTGGTCGGTCGAAGAATACACGGTGACGGCCGAGAATCGAACACTGCCGAACAGCGGTCGCAGCAGCGGCGCCCACTCGACGCTGACGTACGCAGTGGTCGTCCAGCGGAAACCGCTGCGCTACACGATGGCGTACGCAGCGCCGACGTTCGTCGTCAGCACCGTCACCATCCTCGGCTTGTTCACGCCGTCGCAGCATTCACGCGATCGGGGCGAGAAAGTGCGCAGGAGAGAAAGGGGAACTTGTTTGCGCTGACAAGTTTTTTTTTCAGCATCTGTCGCAATTTTCATTTTTCAATAACTAATGCAGTAGATTTTTCCAAAAAAAATCTGTGAAACACCACTGGTAAAATGAGTCCACAGTACCAAAGGAACTGAGCAAAACCTGTCATGCAATGCGGTCATATTTCTCCGTGTCTACATAAATACCCACCACCAGCAATCAAAGTGTTAGATCAAATTTAAGATCAATGAACTGGCAATTTGAGATTAAAATTTCAATACGACATTTCCGATCCACCCAGATTTCCATCGGTCTCACAGCGCTGTTAGCCATCTGCGTCCTGTTCATGTCGCTGGCCGAGCGAATGCCGAACAACGGTTCACTCTCAATCGGCACCATTCCGCGGCTTGGTCAGTTTGAAAACGATTTTTGTTTTATTGAATAACTGCGATGCTACGGGGAAAGCAGCAACTTTTTTTGATTAAAGAAACGGCCACAAGAATTCATAGAATTCACCACGTTTACAGGGTAACAACATTGTCCGTTCACACGTTACAGGTCTCTTCATCCTCTGCGAGGTGTCGTTGATCGTAATTGGCATCATCGTTGCCACTGGCTTGGTTTGCTTGCACGGCAGCCTGGAGCGCAATCACGTGACACTACCCACAGTGTTACGTCGACTGCTGTGTGCTCGCGCCAATTGGAAGGTGTACACAACAGTCAACACTTTGATCTGAAACACTGTTGGAACAAACAACAGTAAAACTACTGTGAATCATAAGCACATTAAACACTGATAATCGTGACACACTCAGGGATCAACTGCGTTTGATTTGGGCCATCCAACCTTATCGAAAATCGCTGCCCTGGTTTTTCTTTTTGTTTTTTTTGTGAGCTATACCAATCAATGTTAGCTCCTGAACAGAACGAAAGTGAAAAACGGGAGTACCTGTATAGTGCCACCTATGATGCAGCCAAATAGCAAAAAAAAACAAGCTTCATGTTGCGTAAAACCGGAAAGAAAACAAAAAAGGAACAAAAACAAAAGTTAGGGACGTCTCATCCCAGTATAAGTTTATCTCCAGCTCAATCTGTATCGGCATGCTCAGGTTCAGAATGAAAATGCGAACAAAAACGGCAATTTCATGGCGACCGCTGAATTCCGCGAGTCACTCGATGGTGAACTGGCAACCGACTGGAAAGATGTCTTTTATCATGTCGATCTAATGTTGCTTGCGATCTTTTGGACCTTGAGCGCTCTGCTCTTCTCGAGTATTGGAGTGTAAAAACGTGAAAATTTGTTTGCAAACTTTAATTCAATTGAGTGAGCTTCGTTTCGGACTTGGTCGCCACCGAACAAACAACAACTCAAACTCAACAACAGTTTGTTGCTGTTGCAGATTTAAAACGTGTCAGACCAAACGTTCCAAGGCGAAATTTATTTTTGTCGGGTTTGCATATCGGAATATTTTTGAATGGTTATTTCAATAATTAATTCAATTCAATATTTCGCTGTTCTTTCTTTTTTCGCTGTTTTTAAACGACAATTTCCACGATAAAATTATTCCATTTACATCTGATTTTTTAGTTTTTTTTCGGAGAAAAAAATTTATTTTTTATGCTGTTAATTCGATATTTATTTTCATGCTTTTGCTTTCACATGCATCCGCTCTCTTTTTTTAGCTGATTTGTGAACAAAATAAAATGATTGTTTTGTATTATAGTTTGGCTGGAAAAAAATTGTCAAACGTTTCAGCTTTTTTATCCTGCATATAGTCAGCTGCACAAATATAATCCGATTGGAGACGTTTGAATCATTTGAAAAAAAAACTGGTTGAGTATGACAAAAAAACCACTATGAGAAAACGTTTTTGCGTTAAATTCTGAAAGCGCTGAAAACGTGCAAAACGGGTATTCTGAAACGATTTTTGCTTTGAACGACGTATTTTTTGAAAGACATAAATCATCTCAAAAGGCATCTTTTTGTTCTGTCGGGTGGTGTGACAAGAGTAGGACACCTTCCAAGTGTGTGGTCCGGTCCCAAAATTTCAGACCAAAAATTTGTAGTTTTGAGAATTGCCTGAAAGATCTAACCAGTGTAATGTTTGTCTGTTCGTAACATTTTTACACAATCGTTTTGTTGCGTTTTGTTTCCGCTGTCGCCTATGAATGACGTGTGGTGGGTGCCATTGAAAAAGTCCGCTGGCTTTGGTTTGGCGCAAAAAGTTAGGAAGAATGGGGCTGTGCACTTTTCAAAAAGTTTGAATAACGTCGCAAAATGGTCGAAAAACCTGAATCACAAAACAACTAGAGCAGCTGACGCATGTAACATTATCCATCACTACCGCTATTCAACTAAACTTTTTCGATCCTGTTTCTTGCTTCCACATTTCACAGTTTCACACGCATGTTTTGTTGGTCATTATGGTCGGACTACCGGAGCCAACCAAAAGTGGCGTCATCATACAACAATTCTGAAAACTTTGGCGTCATAAAACGCCAAGCTGTCGATGCAGCTGGCGGTAATTACCGCCTAAGGGGCATCAATTGACGCCGTTTGTCTGAACGTGTTGGAACCTGCAAGCAATAACTTTTTAAAAGAAATTTATTTGATGAGATAAGAATCTGATCAATTTTTTTCAACTTCTTGCACAAATCTGCCGTCAGAATACGTTAAATTTTGCTGAGTTCAAATTGCCGCACAGCCATGAAACATTTTCTCTATCTGTGCGTGCAAACGCATATTGAGACACGTTTAATGAAAAAGATAAAATGTTCTCCATTGATAAGGACTGCGCTTTGTATTTGTGTGGCTTGTTCCGCAACAATGCCCTCAATCCTCACATGTACACAGCTCAATTATGCACAACTTCGACTGGCGCAACTTGCTTTTGCATGTTCAGCTTGACGTCACAGGGTTGTTTGCATACGTGACCAACGTACAAAGTCGTGTTCACAAAAACACAGCGGCTTTGTTGGTGAAATGCTTCAAGTCCCTCTACTTGAAAATATGATGTTGGTTCATTCATTGATGGGTTGTTGTTTTGCTCGATGTCATGCTAATTGGCCAACAATGCCACAACATCAACTGATTTTACGTATCTACAGCATCAGATAATTATTTCCAGTCACCTTTAAACTTTTGAGAAGCGACATGAAAAAGAAAAACGTTGATTAGCAGTCGAAAGAAAGTTTAGGATAGGAAGAATAAAAAGCCCTATAGGCTAAAGATACAATGTATAGTGCACTACAAACCAAACCAAACACAGTAATATTGAACAGTGACCAACAAACACGCGTACTGTGTTAAAGCATAGCTGCGCGATCACTAAATACCGTTTCATGAATGCCCCTTATTTGTGTGCCTGTGAGTTTGTTTGTGATTGTGCCACATTATTGTGTCATTATGTCACTATCGAGTGCACCATTTTTAGATATCGCCTTAGCTCATTTCAACCGAGATGCTCATCAAGCTTCACATGTGTTCCACTCTTGTGTGCAACAAATAACTCGGGCGTCTAAGCCGTGCGCGTCGAGGGCGACAATAAAACGTGTGCGTACACTTTGAATAATGTGAATGCAAGTGAGAGTACAAACAATGTGGGAGTGCTTGCACAATAAAAAAGGGACCACTACACTTGCTATTATCGTTACAGGAAGACCGCGTGCACAAAAGTTTCACGCGTTGGGGAAAAGCCGGACACCAAACCAGACGCATGACGTCATCCGACGTCTTTCGTCAGCTACCGTAGCCCAATTTTGAATTCCCGCGGATTCTTGAAACGTTTTTCCTATCCCTGTGTGCAAAGGCATAGAGAACCGGGACCAAAATGAAAGATAATATTAAAGTTGCTACTAAATACACTACAGTGTTGGACGCATTGACAGATGAGTTGCCACTAAATATGGTTCGGTGAGACAAGTTTGTTTTAGTGGCAATATTTAGTAGCAAGTTTAGTAGCAGTTATTCTTTCAGTGCAGCAGCCCCAACGGAAGCACATTTGCCGTGTGATCGATACGTACACCCAACAAGCACACGGCCTATGTGCCATAAAATGAAAGCTGAGCAGCGCTACAGCGCCAGTTTTGAACGCACGTAGACGTGGCTTTGCTTGTCGCCAATGTTTTCGCTATGAGACACAGGCACGCCTACACAGCGGGCAGAGTCCTCAGCTGTGTTGGTTCACCAGTTTTTTCTTCATCTGGATATTGAAATATCCAAAGTATGCGTGCGTGCGTGTGGTTTTGAGGAAACAGCACTGGTTTTTTTCTTCGTTGCGCTTCTTTTTCAGTTTTCCAGCAATGTCGTGCCCTTTTTTGCAAACTGACCGCAATACATTCATGCTTTTTTGGTTTCTCACTGCATGAAACCTTACAACCGCTGCGGCTGAAGCTGAAGCGAGTTACAGTTGATGAACCTAATAATGCTTTCATATTGTACCTCTCAATCTCTACCCGATTTGTTGCGTTTCTCATGTTTTTTTCTATGGCGTTTATTCAACTACAAATCTAAAATCAGGTTCATGTGCAACATTGTGTAAGCTTCTGCAAGCAACAGTGACTGAGTGGCTGCATTATTTCAAACAAACTGAGAAACCAGTGTTTGAAACTGTCGACAAATACGCTATTTTTAGTCATTTCACTTCCAAAAAACAACCTGTCACCTAGGTCCATCAATTTTGGAGAGTAACTCGCGGAAAACATAAATACCATACGTCCATACCATAAGCACACTTCAAGATTTCAACACGAGAGACACCCAAAATAAAAAACAGACAACCATATGGTGACTAATCACAGGCTGGTCATGTAAAATGCAATAGTGTGTTCACTTCACATTCGTATCGCTGGCCATAAATTTGAAAAAATCTCCATACATACAGCGTATGTAGTTCCAAGAGAGAAAAAACGAGGCTAGCTAAACTAGCCAGCTAATATTTTCCTAGCTTGAGTTGCGTCATATCCAATACGTGGAGGCGTTACGTGCAGATTTGAAAAACAGCTAAAACCGGAATGACATTATGCTTCGTGGTTTGTAGCTGGCAGAAAGGTTTTTCTCATAACATATATTATACGATGTTTTTTGTTGATATGATTTTCAAAAAATTATTGAGTGCTTCTCAATTGAAAAAATACGGGCTTTTTGTGTCTGTTCAGCACGTTTTTTTTGTTTAGGTGAGGATATCTGGGGAGAGCGCTCTACCCTTTCTTGATATGAATTTGTCACTTTTTTGTTCTGAGATTTTGCGCAGAAAACTCCAGTATGCACAGCTGTCAAGATTTGCAAATGCTATCCCATAATTCCATCGGTTTTTTAAAACGTTCATCATTTTTTATTTCGTGAAATGTTTGGTCTTGTTTTTATGCCATCATGTCCGTGTCACTGTGTTTTAATGCGACGAAAAACCATGTTTGTTTTATTTTACCGTTGTTGTCGTCGAATTGGTTAAGATGCATCAAGTGGAACGTTTTGTTTCCTCAATTTAGTCACGATTTTCAACGATTTTGCTAAAACTTTTGGTTCTTTTGTTGATCAAATTCACAAAACACCGGCTCAAAGTACTGCACAGTCCACATTCATTTGAGCTCTTTCATCATGGGTTTAGAAAATTCTGTTCAGCCCATCCAGAACAAATGCGCACCAACTGCAAACACTGCTTCATTGTAACTTCCTCATAAACATGGGTCCTAGAAAAGTACGCGGGCACGTTCGCTTCATGAGCGATTATTTATGATTTGCATGTTCGAATTGAAAAAACCTGACGATTATTGAGTGTGCAGACAGACACTATATGGATGTTTTTTCGGCGACACAAAAAACAGTCGATTTTCTAACACGTTAATGCGTTGAAAACATTTAAAACGGACAACTGAAAAACCAGTTCAGAATCATGACCGATTTTGCCCGCAGTGACAGAACTGGAAAAGTCACGTTCCAAAACGGTCAATGATTGAACAGCAAGTGTGTGCGAAACCGAAAAACCGAGTTGTTTCAAGGAGTTTTTCGTTCTGTGATTTCAAAAACATAAATAATACGCGCAAATGCTGCTGCGTGTGCTTGTAGTCATGTCACCCATTGACAGCAAAAGCACAACTAACGAAAAAATGTGACAAGTTCTGACATGTTGCGCCATTTTTCATCAGTCGAATCAACTTTTTTGACGTTAGTTGTTTATCCCGAAAAAGTTGCTTTAATGCGAGTTATAGTTGTCATTTCATTTTTCTAAAAAATGTCGTTAATGTGGCCTGATTGAAACACCGATAAGATTTTTGTTATTGGATGACTTTACTAAACTGCTGTGCTTTCGGTTTCGTTGGGCTGATTGTCATTTGCGCTAGAACCTAATCTGGGGTGTGAAATGTCCAGGATAGTATTTTTTATTGGTGTTTTCGGACCTCCTGCTAGTTTATGCCACGCTAAAAAGTATGTCCCAACTCGTGTCCCCTGTTCTGTCCAGCGTCACGTCCTGTCGCACCGCGTGTCCCGCGTCGTTTTCTGTCCCGCCGCGTGTTCAGAGGGAATAAAAGTTTCTCAGAATATTAAGATTGCTAAAATTGATTGGAAAATGTCACCAGAGCAATCAATCACCGGTTAGATTAAGTACATACTCGGCATTCTGAGCAATTTTTTCTCGGGCATGAGTCACAGGACACGACGTGGGACACAAGATGGGACATTTTTCTTCTCTTGGCGTGAGGTGCGGCTTCTAAAACCGTTTTGCGATTCAAAAAACGCCGATGATGTAAAGTGCAAGCAAAAACGCAATTTCGCGCTTCCTGCTGCTGATGAAAAGCCCACGATGCGGATGGCACGTGTGTATTTCGGTGCTGGTTTGTGTCTGTTGATGGCTTTCGTCGGCGAGAAACAGATTCCAGGGGTTGAGTGGTTTGTTTGGGAGCATACAGCTCGTTATATTCGGAGTTCTCACCCAGCTAACTGGTTATCTCGCACTGGAGCGTGCTTTTTAGGAGCGGACCGGACCAACCATGATTTCATTGGTATTTCACACATGATTACGATCGAAACGAAACTGCGTTGTTATTACATGGCTACAAAGCAAAACATGTTGTGCACCTTGCTATTAAAACAGTTGACTACAACGCTGCTCGCAAGACAGTGGTCGTTTCAAGGGGCATTCATGAAGCACGATTAAAAATGACTACGTATGCCATGTTTTAACACAGCTATGCGTCGCTAAATACTACTTCACGAATGCCGCTTTAGTAAATGAAAACTAACATCATTGTAGCAACTTCACACGGCGAAATTTTTCAGTGCAGTCTTGCGGATTCTCGGCGTCCTATACGACCAATCATTTTAAAAGCTCAACAGCGCCGCAGCAACAATAATAATCGACAATCACATAAATCTGCAAAAAAACCACCAAAACGAACTCGTAATCATTGTAAATCTCCAAAAAAATACCAAACGAGCTGTTGCGTGACATGGCGGCTGTGGACGGCGAGACGGACGCCGAGTTGCCGACAGCCGCAACGAGACAGCCGAAGGGGTGCGCTCGGGTCGTGAAGGATCTGCTGCTCTACAAGTCGACGCTGATCATTGTGCTGGTGCCGATTCTCGCGGCGCCGCTGATATTCGTCGAAACGAACACCGTTCGCCTGCCGGACGACCCGAACTGCGGGAAACCGAAGAACGGAACCGTACGTAGTATTATCAATTTTTTTCAAGTTCTGCGACTGAATGCGTGTGCAGACGTAGAAAGGAAACTGGTTTCAATTGTTATGTGGCAATTCAAAGTCGCCTAAATGACTCGGCCCTATGTAGGGGGCTCGGATCACTTTGCCAATTTTGAATTCCCGCGTCATCCATCAAACTGTTTACCTGTCTATGCGCGCATTGAGTTGCGGGACCAAATTGAAAGATCATACACGTTTAAAGGTTTGAGAAACACATAACGTCGATATTCTGGGGTCTTGTACCGTTTAAGAGCCGTTCGGTTTCTCGAAATGTTTTTTTAAGAACAACAATTTTCTTCAGTGTAGCTGGAATTATTTGTACATACATTGATTGGTTGATGCTGGAAAGTTGCGCTTCGTCTGTGAAGTTCCAAAAAAGGCGCTCATAAATAAAAGGCACTACAGGAAGCGAAATGCGCGTACGTTGTGATCGTGATGGGCCTGTACTGGATGTTCGAAGTGTTGCCATTGGCGGTGACATCGTTGATACCAACAGTGGCGTTTCCGATGCTTGGTATACTGCCGATGAAGACAGTCTGCCCGCTGTATTTTTCGGTTGGTGCGATTGTGTTGTTGTTGCTAAAAAGTCGGAAATAGTTTCTACACAGTACAGTATATCATAGTTCTGTAATCAAATTACACTCTTTGTTAACACAGTACGACAATAAGTCAATTTGTTTGGTCAAAATTTTTGTCGATTTCGAAACTGATCTTACTGTTTACATAACGGCTGATTTCTCAGCTCAACCATTATGTTACAAACAAAACCATGCATATCGCCATCTCTGGTTTGCGACCAGCGCTACGCATTTTATTTCAGCAAATCATCTTTCTGTTTACGGGCGGTCTCATCGTGGCGTTGGCGGTCGAGAAGAGCAAACTGCACGAGCGCATCGCGCTGCGCGTCATGACGATCGTTGGGTCGCAGCCGAAATGGATCATGCTCGGGTTCATGTTTGTGACGGCGTTTTTAAGGTGCGTTTGTTAGTCGCACTGATACACACTGTTTTGGTTGCAAATGCGGACCGAGGCGTTTGAATTGGGTGTGCTGATTGATTGATTGATTGATTGGTTGAGCAGATAATTTGCTGATGCTTTCGAAATATTGTAGAAGTATTCTTTTTCGTTCGGTTTGTTAGATCGCGACCGACCGCACAGTCAAAATCAATACGAAAAATAGTCCTTCTCCTGTTTGAAAAAAGTTTGACAAATCCTGAAAAAGGCAATGAACTCGCAACGCAAAACATGACCAAAATCGAATCAAAAACCACTGCAGCATGTGGATGAGCAACACGGCGACGACGGCCATGATGGTTCCGATCGCGCAGAGCGTCGTGCAACAGTTGATCGCCAGCAAAAAGGGAGGCCGTGGACGGGCACAGCCGAATAACCCGGAGGAGGTCGCATTGCGCGACATAAAGTCCGAGTTGACCGAAGAGGAGCTGATCAACATGGAACAGGAAGCTGACGATAAAGTAAGAACAGAAAATCAATCACTTTTTAGGGGTTTCCTGCGAAAAGCAAAACAAAACTGAATAAAACGCTAAACTGAATGTGTCGCTGATGTGTTCGATAGGGGAGGGGGTTAGGAAGGGGGTCCTACTCTGCCTTTTGGCTTGCCTACTCATGGTGTCTTGCACTTCTCTGGTATCATGCCGTGCACTGCAGAATAGAACTGACTGGTCCCGTGACACCCGCCCCGATACACGAATAGGAAGGGGCCGGGGAAAGCAAAAATTGAATTTTTTTTGGGGTGTTGCGATATTATCGAAGTGTTTTATTTAACTTTTGCAGGTAGAAATGCTGACAGACTTGCGAAAAGCAGCAAAAGCCAAAGCTCAGAACGAAGAGCGCCGGCGGAAGCATAGCCGGTAAGTGCTCGTTTGTGATAGTAATGGGGCATTCATGAAACAGTATTTAGTGACGCGTAGCCATGTTATAACACAGCTGCGCGGTCACTAAATACTGCTTCATGAATGCCGCTTAAGTAACTCTAACTCTGAATCTGCCATTGTTGCCTGTTTTTTGTTTTTTAAACACTTGATTTGGTGTCCATTCTCATTAAATAACCAAAACAACATTGTAACAGTAATTTGATAACGTAATTTACAGGGACGATTCTGATAAAGAGTGAGTGCTTTTGTGCGACTCAAATTTATCAAGCATTCCAAAACTTTCATAATTTCCCGTTTATTGGGTCGTGTACCAAAACTGTTTCACTTGCCTTTATTGTCCTTTTGTGCATAACACAAACCACTTACACATTTGCCCCGCTTTCTAATACACGAGCAACCAATTAACGTCATTCACGGTGTCGATGAGTTTTCGTTTTTTTCCTGTTTTTTTCTGGTTTCATTGTCAACTTCCAAGTGTTTCGCACTACCGTTTTGTTCGAAATAAACTTCAAATTGCACAATTAAACAACGACAGTGCTTGTTAGTCAAATAACAAAGAGTGACGCGGCATTCATGAAGCAGTATTTAGTGAAGCGTAGCTGTTTATAACACATAGCTACGCGGTCATTAAATACTACTTCATGAATGCCGCTTAACGAACGCCGTGACAAATCGTCGAATCGTAGTTTCACGTTTTCAAAGTTTTATTGACGCGGATTGGTGGTGGTCTGGGTGCAGTCTAGTGGGTTTGTATCACATAACGCCGCTTCTAAACTCGGATCATTTCATTCAAACTTCATCAACGAACGCATTAAACTTAGGCCTATTAGAAAGTTCTCCTTCCAAAACATCCGGTGATATTTGTAGTGAGTGTGAGTTCTTCTCTTGTTGCGAAAACAAGCGTGTGAACTTAAATTATTGGTGATGGCGTTTTCAGATCGGTCACTGAAGGCGGCGTCTATCCCGCAGCGGCCGAGCAGCCCGCCTCGGAGATGTCCCTGGAGGATATGTCGCCAAAAGAGAAGAACATTGCGAAAGGCCTTCTGATCAGCATTGCGTTTGCCGCGAATATCGGCGGTACCGGCACGATCACGGGCACTCCGCCGAATTTGGTTCTCATTGATCAATTCGACCAGTCCGTTAGATGCACAGTGGTGGCTTGGCTGCTAGGGTTGCCGCGAGACAGGGTACCGAGACGAGACGAGACACGAGACAGCTTTTTTTCAAAAACCGCGAGACGAGACAGCCAAAAATCGCGCGAGACGAGACACGTCTCGCGGCAACCCTAGTGGCTGCACATGGCGCCCGCTGCATTTTGTATTATTCGTTTTAAAAACATTTCAAGTTTTTGTTTTGCAAGCGATCGCCGAATCTTCTGTTACAGGCGCTACAAAAAGAACGCTGGTTTCATCAGTTTCCTGTTGTGGATGGAGTTTGCGATTCCACTGATGCTTTTCGCGTTGCTCGTCTGCTGGCTGTGTCTGGCGCTGGTTTTCTTCGACCGCCGAGAAATACTCAGTAAGTTATAGTAACAGTAGCTACAAAAGTACCAATTTTTTTAAACGTGTCTCACTGAAATGACGTCATGTGTCGCAAAACACGCGCTTGCCGTTTACAGCCAACCAGACTTTCCGTTTAGCCGATTTCTTCCCGTAAACAAATGGTGAATGCCGAATCAGTCGCACCAAACTGAAATTTTAGTGCCTGCACTTTTTGACAAACGGGCGTTTTTAAAGCAAATGACGTCATTTTAGTCCGGACACGTTTGAATAAATCCACAATAGCACAATTTTATTGTTTTCATTCGCAGACACCGTGAATCCGGTGCACGCAATTCGCAGCTGGCGACAGCGCCGTCGCGCGCGCCAGCAAGCGCTGGAAAGCGGCCATCCTCAGGTGGAAGAGTACGATCCGGTATCAGCGACAATACGCGCCAAGTACGCCGCTCTGCCACCAATGAGGTTCGTTCAGTGCCGGTTTGTTTTTCCGCACACACGCTAACGCGCATTGATGAAGTTTTTGAATACGCTCAGATTCGTTTTCTTGCAGCTTCGCTGAAACCTGGGTGCTAATATTCTTTCTCATCTTATTGTCCATGTGGATATTTCGCGACCCGAAAGTGATCCCAGGCTTTGGACAGGTGTTCAAAAAAGGGTTAGTTTCAAAATTTCACTCATGTATTGCACTAACCACTTGTGTGTTTTCATTATCACAAAATTCCAGCAAAAAATGCGAATGATCTCAGGTTCTTCACTGACTCAACTAGCGCGATCTTGATCTCAGTGGTGCTATTCTTTTTCCCAGACCAACGACCAGACTGGTTATGTTGGCGAAGTCAGTGTTTTGTTTTATTATTGTTAACAGAGCCGATAGACAGAATAGTAAAATGGGCATTTATAAACTTTATAAAATGAAAACTTTATGAAAACGTTTATAAAATCAAAATAGCTCCACCAGTTTCTCACGGCATTCTGATTGTTCAGAGTCAAAATCCGCGGACCCCGTTATTCGCGGGACATTAATGGACTGGCCGACGATGCAACACAAGTTCCCATGGAGTGTTGTATTGCTGTTAGGCGGCGGTTTCGCTTTAGCCGGAGGCGTTAAAGTCTGTGGTATATCAAGAAAAATAAGAATAACCTGTTCATATTGAATATTTATTTCTCTATTCGCTATAACATAACATTCGATTTAATGCTGCTAATCATTTTTTCAGGAGTCTGGGTTATCCAATCAAATCGGTGAAGTACTGAGGAACTTCGAAGACCTGCCACTGGCGCTGCTACAGTTCGCATGCATCGTAACGACAATGTTTGTCACGAACATCTGCAGCAACACCGTGACTGCGGTGATATTCGTGCAAATTGTCGCTGGCATGGTGAGAGTGCTGTTCATTCTCGTTCATTTTATTTCGCAAGAATGCGGGATGCTCCGCTAAAACTGTTAAGACAGCATGAGATACGGAGACACGCAAAACAACATAAAACGTTCTTGTGATTGAAAAATAACCGAAAAGTTTTGCATGTAACGTCTCCTTATAAAAAATTGAAAACTAAAAATTTCTGAAAAAAGTGGAACTTTGTGTGACAACCTTATAAGTGGGAGGAGCTCTTTTAAAGCGAAGATTAGGAAGTCCGTCCCTATAAACGGGGTGGAATTTCGACCAAGTCAAAATTTTTTTTTGGTTTCCCGCCACGTGACACTCCGCCCACTATTGGGTGGGGGTCTAAGGGGAGGAACCTTATGTGCAAGACTATACGGTATTTTAGTTTTGTCACCTTTTAATTTAACGAAATTAACTTTGATTGTAAAATCACTGGTAGGTCGTGCATCATTTAGGCAGAAAAACTCGGCTACAACCCGTTGCTGTTCATGTTTCCGACCGTGCTCGCGTGCTCGTACGCGTTTCTGCTGCCGGTCGCGACGCCGCCTAACGCGATTGCGTTCGCTTCAGGTCTATTGACCGTCGGCGACTTGGTCAGTCTAAGATACACCAACCGTTGCTTTTTGTTGGCAAGATGATCTTGTTAATGCTTTTTAGTTTTTGTGCTTCTTTAACGCCAAAAAAACTGTGACGCTTCAGATAAAAGCCGGTGGGGTGATCTCACTGTTGAGCGTCGTCGTTATCATGCTTCACATGGGCACCTACGCGCATCTGCTGTTTGACCTGGACACGTTTCCGGCGTGGGCAAATAACACCATCACTATGTGACGACATGCAGATGATGTTCCTTGTAATAGCAGGATAGTTGCAGTTCTTTGTTTTTTTTTAACTTTAAATTATCAGGGTACTCCACAGCCACGTTCATCGCATTTTTTCAACAACACAGTTTTTGGCAGCATCTATATTTTGTCTTGTTTGACGCAAGTGCGGATAGCGCATGTACGGTATGGCCAAGTGAACATGGCAGTTTTTTTCAGGGTAGGTGCAAGGAGCGCGCGAAATTTGAATCGAAAGAAATAAGACGTTCAGAAACCAAATTGTGTGCCAAATTTGACGTGTTTTTTGAACTAATTGATTCTTCGTGTTATTCTGTTCATTCTTTCTACCTTGCACACATGATTAGGAATCATGTTGGCATTTTTGAAAAAGACAACTCCTAGTCTGCGACGGATCCTGTCTTGATGGACTGCCTTATTTATTCGGCCATACTGTAGATGCAGTTAAGTATCTTTCTAGATAGTTGCGAAACTATTTGCGGATTTTCTGTTGTACTTTACGTTTCGTTGTTGCGGTAGTTGTTGGGTATGAGGATTTTTTGAAGTTTTTTCGTTGTGATAAAAAAGTTTGTGTCACCTCGGTGCTAAAAAAACAGTATCAAACCAATTAACTTGGTGTGTCAGCATAGATTAAAGAGAAAGGTGATTCCAATCCGCAATCGCATTTAAAGTGCTTTTAACATTATTTTCATCGTTCGGACGTTTATAATTTTTTTATCATGCGGTACGTACATACAACAAACTATTACTTTAGTGACGCTTTTGGTGTTTTGCACTCTCACATCATTTCTTTGTTAGTGGTTCTATTATTTTTGACGCAAACTGCTTCTCAGTGTCAGGATATTTTTCAGACCTAGTCATTCATGTCGCTTGCTTCATTGTGGCGGTTTTTATTTCTGTTGAATAAGCGATTATGTCGGTTTGCAAATGAGTGGTTATAAAATTGTATTTTTTGTTTTATGACTGAATTAATTTGGAGTGATAAAAAAGGTTCTGGACATTGGATCATCACTGGAATCTCAAACACAAAACCAAGAAACAGCATGACGAAACATAATCAATTCTTAGCCGCACGCTCACTACCGTCTTTGCGACGTTCACCCTTGGTCCATAGGCACTTGCCGCAGCCGTTCCTTCGTTGTCGACCATGATTGAACCTGGTGCACCCGGTTGCGCCAAGTTTTCGCTCAAGCAGGGCGTCATTGCAAACTGGATATCCGAAATCATCATCGGCATTATTGCTTGCTGCTTGCTGAAAGCAGCTGAGCAAATTGTGGCCGTGATTATCGTCATTGTCGTCATGGTTGCCGGATTGGTCATCACCATCGTCAGCCTGTTCATCAAGCGTCCGGCAATTTTGTTGCCCATGTTGGCTTATTTCTCGATCGAAATCATCGGCATGGTGGTAGTCTTTCTCGTGAAAATTTCATTGTACGTTGTTTTTCAATGTATTATCTGCAACACGCGCGGCCAATCAGCGATGAGCACTTCTTTCTAAAATGTACGATAGGTGGTGTTGACTAATGTTGCGCACAGTAAAATTTTTCATGTTAAAAGACTAAATAATAACGTAATTATTTTTACGTAATTGTTTTTAATAAAACCTACGTTTTTTGTTGTAGGGTGCTGGCAGACAACGATCTCTCGTTGAGCACATGCCTGATTTCAGTCGGCACTGCTTTCCTGATTGTCAAGGGAATCTACGGCGTGCACGCCAACTACTTGTACTACAAACATCTGAAATTGGAGTCATACATGTCAGTGTTTCATTAATTGATGAAAACTTCGGTTCCATGCCGAGCAATGTGATAGTATAGATATCTGATAGTAAAAAACGCTCACAACTCAGATTAATGCTAACCAACTAGAATGTTTAATTTAGCTAGTTCAGAGTAAAAGAACAGGTGTGTGTGTGTGTGTGTATGAGGCCAATTGTGTTTGTTTTTCACAGGCCACGACTCACAGATACAAAAAACAAACGCGAAGGGCTGCAGGCGAAAGCCCAACTGATTCAACTGAAAAAGCTGAACACGG